>VWZG01010265.1:191130-256399 GCA_013396735.1 Grallaria varia
CCCAAAAAAAAAAAAAACAAACCCAAAACACCCAAACATCTATTTATAATACTTTTTACATTTCTGTGGCTGAATCATGGTCTGGTCTGTAACTACCAGTGGCTTCTTTAGATGAAAATTAAAAAATATAACAGCCTGTATGTATTAGGAGAATTTGTTGAAGTCCTTATGGCCTAGACTCAATGCAGCTGTTTTCTGTTAAGTTCAGAAAACCAGACTTCCACCTGTGTCAACATATTCAGAACAAAGTTAAGCTATTCATGCAGTCAATATAAATAATACTAGTATGTTCAGGAGCATCTTGAAATTCTAAGGTTAGTTACCTGTCAAGGGGAAGAGTAGGATGGGAGCTGACTACCCACTATTTGTACTTGGAACTTCTTAAAACTGTTTAATAAAAAAACTCTACCCACTTCTGTGAACTTAAATTCTTAATGCACTGAAATGGAAGCTTCACAAATGTCAAAACTGACCATCTCTGTAGGAGATATTCCTTTGTTCTTGAACAAATAAAAGAGTACAACAAAAGCATGTGATAATAACTCGGTATGATTTAGTTCAGACTCAGGCCTGTGATTCTTTTGGCTAGTATACCGTGAGTTTTACAGTGTGTTAAAAGAAAAGCTATCATACTCCTCAGAATTACTTGCAGTTTGAAAATATTTGGACTACTTTAAGGGTCCTATGAGATTCTTCTGGTATACACTGAGTTCCCACTTTTACCTGTGAATTTCTTGATGACACTTGTAAAATTCTTCCCTGAGAGAGATACTGTGTTATGTTAATGGCACAACCTGATTCAAGTTGACATGTTTGCAGTCTGTGTGAAACTCCATACAAAAAAAGGATATGCGCAACTACTGTATTAGGAGGATAATAAATTTTGCAGGGATATTTTGGGCATCTTATGTGAACAAAAAACAACAGAACAGCTTCTTCTGCTCTTTTTTTTCAATGAATAATGAAGTGTTGGATTTTGATACTCTTTAAAGGAAAAAATTGTATTAGAGGTTTTGGACGGTAGAACTGTTTGTGTGATGTTTCAGATATGTGTAAGACATATTCTAATGTTTGTTCCTAGTTGTGGTGAGCTGATCCTGGCTCTCCAGTATGAGGACCTGCTGGTGTTTTGTGCCTGGGATACTTGATGTTGTAAATGCTTGCCTTTCGCCTTAATTTCTGTAAGCCTATATATCAACATGCCAGTATGTGTGTCCTTTACATATTGGGATGCCCCTTGCCACAATTATTTATTTATTTTATATCAATAATCAACTATTCTGACTTTCCTGTGAAGTGTTATTTTTCTTTCTGCACCCCATACATAGGAGAAATATGTTAATGAGAATGCAAAACTATTGTTTCGTGCAAGATGGTTATATTAGTAATTATGAAATAAAAATTATTCCTTGCTGGTATAAACCACCTGTGTCTCTGTTTTCAAACCTGAACAAACTGGATGCCTTGCAGCCTTTTGTCCTCAAATTACCTTTTGGCTTACATGTTTTGGTCTCAAATTAGGTTTTTTGACAGGATAATGTTTGGTACTTTTGTGCAAGATCATGTTTAACTGCTTTGTTTTAGTTTTTTCCAGATAAAACTCCTTTCTGGTTGTGACCTTTTCTGTTTCATCTAGTTTGCTTGCTTTCCAATTTCCACACTTCTTGTAGAAGTGTCTGTTTTCCACTGCTATTGCTTCATTCCAGTGTCACTGATTCCTGAAGTTCTTTCATCTGTCAATATACACCAAATCTATTATATCCCTGTGACTGACTTTGACCTCCTAATTTTTTTTCTATTGCTGATGGCTTTGTAATGATATTGCTTGATTTACTATTGTTAGCTGTTACTCAGGCTTCAAACTCTATTTCATATGTTTGGTTTTTTTTTTTTTTCCTTTGAACTCAGGAACTGACTGTTGGGGGGAGTCTTTTTAAGGATGGGGTGTAAAAATTATTATGCTTTATCTGCAATCCGTGCAGTAAAGTGGGTTTTT
Organism: Grallaria varia; assembly: GCA_013396735.1. Taxonomy (NCBI): domain Eukaryota; kingdom Metazoa; phylum Chordata; class Aves; order Passeriformes; family Formicariidae; genus Grallaria; species Grallaria varia. The sequence continues at coordinate 193,127 of VWZG01010265.1, forward strand.
GGGTGGGTTGATATTGCACTGTTAGTAAGTAGGTGCCACTAAAGCCTACTAGTAACGATAAAAGGCTGAATAGCAATTTCTGATGTAGAGAAAGCCAATAATCTGGCTGTTGCTAGACTTGGTTATATATATATTTTGTTATATTCTTAGCTTAATGCAACCATTTCCTGAGGATAACTGACATGGAGCTGCTGAGGAATTAGCTTTATTCAAGGATAGAAGAGCAAAACTAAAATTCATGGAGATGAAATACGCCTCTGCAGACAGTCTGTCCAATGTGTTGATAAAGCATTGTTTGCTCTTTAAAGTTCCTTTAGGTTAACATTGGAGGGTGCTTTATTTCCTTAATACTGCTCTTGAGATTAAATAAATACTTCTTTTAGAGAGTGCTTTTTTTTATACCTGGGTAGTACACAATCAGAAGTATTGCTTATACACTTACCTAATGTAGAAACAAAGTTGGGCTCATGCTTTACTTTTCCCTGAATCTTTCTCTGCCTACTTGAGTTTCTGTTAAAAACATATGCAAATGGAGCGTATCTGGGTTTTTTTTAATGAGACTCTCATAGGTGCAAATCTCTTCTCTACTGGATACAAAGTATGATTTAATCATAATTTACATAAATAGGATTTTAAAGAAAAGTTTTAGTGCCATTGTGGAATTTATCAAAAATCTGTTCTCTTGGTTTGAGAACTGATGTCTGTTTTTGTGAAGCGTGGTTTAAAATATTCATCTAGTGCTGAAAGAATTTTAGCTTTCTTGGCCTATAAACTACATGCCATTGCTCTAAATTCACCAATATTTCATAGAATCATAGAAAAATTTGGGTTGGAAGGGTCCTTAAAGGTAGTTAAAACTCCCCTTGCCATGGGCAGGGATACCTTCTATTACATCAGGCTGCTCCGGGCTGCATCCAAACTGGCCTTGAACACTAGGGACAGGGTATCCAAAGCTTCTCTGATCAACCTGTTTCAGTGCCTTACCACCTCACGGTAAAGAATTTCTTTCTAATGTGTAATCTAAACCTCCCCTCTTTCAGTTTAGGTCCTATCACTGCATGTTCTTGTGAAAAGTCACTCTCCAGCTCTCTTGGTTCCTTTTAAGTTCTGGAAGGTGCTATAATGGTCTCTCTGGAGACCTGTGTAGGCCTGCTTTTCTCCAGGCTGAACAACCCCATCTCTCTCAGCTTGTCTTTACAGCAGAGATACTCCAGCTCTCTGTGCATCTTTCTGGCCTCTTCTGGACTTGTTCCAACAGTATTCCAAAGTCTTTCTTGTGTTGGGGGCTCCAGAACTGGTTGCGGTAGTCCAGGTGGGATCTCATGATGACCTGCTGTTTTCCAGCCTTAGTGATTCTGTGGTTCTGTTGTTCAGTGTGATGAAGAGTAGAAACATCACTGCTGGAAAGACAGTGACACTGTAAAGGGTGGTCATGTTTAGAATGAATACAAATAGACATTTATAGGAAATAAGTCTTAGCTGTTCTGTGTTTGGTAGGCATCTCTGAAACATCAGAATGTAATAATTTTTTTCATAGGGTCGCTGTTGGACTTACGATGTGAAGGTTGAAAAGGTTGAAAAGAATTTTGAGATCTAAGAATTACTTGATACAGTAATTTTAGTCTTTTCAGCATTTATGTTTGGCTTAGTTACAAGGAATTAGAATGAGTAAGAAATTAAAATCCGTAACTAATAGGAAAGAACTTCCAAAAGGCAGGAGCAGGGCTAAGAGATGCAAGAATCTTAGAGAGAATCATGTACTAGGACAGTGCTGGTCCTGATGGCAGTTCTGTACTCTGGGATGGAAAAAGAGCTAAAAATGGTTGGCTAGGGACAGGTGGCAGAACTAATGAAGGACAGAAAGAAAGGTCAGACAGAATTATTCAAGAATATAAAAATTCTAATAGCCAGGGGAAGCAACACTGTTTCTCTGAATAATTACTCTTTGGTCACTGAGCAGTGCTGCCAATTATCCTGCACCAGGGGTATGCAGATTACTTTTTTGTTTGTCTTTGGCATTAGATGAAGGAACTAACAGCAAAAAATCCCTTTGTATTGGAAACAATAATACTCTTTCCTCATAACCTCCCTTCAGCAGTGCTCAGCACATCCCATATATCGCACAGATTTTTCTCATTATCAGTACTATTACTACTTTTTGGTCAGCTTTTCATAATTTGTGCTACAGTGGACACTGAACAGCTCAATTTGCTGCCACAAGGCAAAGTTAGATCAGCTCAAGGTGAGAAGTTGCTTATTCAGCGTTTAAATTTAAAGTGTCATTGGCACCAAGAGAGTATGAAGATACTTAGAAAACATGAACTCTTATATTAAGTTTTTCTTATCACTCTAAGTGCTAGAATTTTTACAGGGATAAACCAGTAGATAAAATCCCCGCTTGTCTACTGGCTGAAAACTTTGCACATCATGTTTAAAGCACAGGGCATATGACTGGCAAAATATATTTACTTCTTGAGCTGAGGACTAGTTTGGGAATGAAACATGTTTTCCACTGTCAGTATTTACTGTTTTTTAAATGCACTAGGGATGATTATTTTCCTCTTGGTGGATATTGAGTGAGAATTGATGACAAGTAAGACAAAGTGAAATGTTTGTGTGGAACCAAGCCAAAAGTGTGTGTCTATATATATCTTAAGCCTTCAGCTCTATGAGGTCAACTCTTGTCTTTTCTGCAGAATAAACCTGTGTCACTTTAGGGCTCTGAGGCTATTGCAGGAGAATTCTAACATGATTTTTTTTTCTCTCTCTCTTTTTTGTTCTCAAGGACTAATTGTGGTAGCTTTTATATTCTGCAGCCACAAAAGAAATACCATATTGTATACTGAGAAAATGTACAATGTTTATAAAAGTATAATGCTGTACTGTGAAAGTTATCTTTCAATGTCCTTGGAATTTATGATATTTTCTTACTGCTTGTGCTGGAAATTCTACAGTATCTCTTCAAAGACATTTATATCATAACTCTCATCTGTTAAGGGAGATGACAGTGGTACCATTTGTGGTTAGGTGACAACCAGCAGTCAGTGAATATGGTAGCATTACTAACCCAATGTCACTGCAGAGATAATTCTCATAGAGACAGGTTTAGTTTTTGGAAGTGTTTTACAAAGAATGCTCTAGTTGTATGGTGTGAGTAAATGATGTAAACACATCGCTAAAATTTGTGGGTAACAACAGTTGACATGGTAATAAATGAGAAAATCACTGTTGCAGAATTCTATATAATTTGGTAATATTTTGTTGCAGTCGTGTGTGGTACTGTGCGTTAATTTCTTGTACTGTGTCAGTGCTTTCATGGGAATACTTAAATCCCAGTCTTAGTGTTATGAGAAATAAAGATGCGGTTTTATTACAAGCTAATGAATTGAACAAGGGTCACTAACCTAAAGGTTTACATTTTAGAGGGTTTTTTTCTACTAACCTATAAGGTGTATCGCAGAGCTGTAAGGTGCCTGATCCTGGCTGGAGCTGGTACCAGGGAAACCATGAGACCGGGGATAGGAGAAACTGTAAAATGCAAATGGATCGGGAAACCCCTCTCACCACATTGCCAGCCATGGGGGCCGTCATGTTGCTCGGGGCTCCGCCTCCCAGCACAGCCAACCAGGGAGGGGGAAATGCCTCTTTCCTTACGTAAATGGAGTGGGGTTCTGGAGACCTTCAAAGAGTGCAATTTGAATGCAGAGGTGTGCTTTTGGACCTATGTGGCCTGAGCACCTGGCACGTATTGTAAGTAAAATTTCCTACTTGTTATACTTCTTTGCCTCACGGACTCAATTGTGGGTTTTTTATCCTAAATTCAATAAGAGAGATTTTCTCATAGTGTCGAGGTTTATCAGTACCCTCATTCTTCTTAATAAGTGTGCATTCCTTGCAGATGTCCATTTTAAGATGCAGTACAAAACAATTTTACACTGAGATTTTTAAGCCCCACTGTGTTGTATTAACAGTATTTTTTCAGTTTTGAGGATTCTTTATTTTAGGTCAAAGATCTTGTTACTCTGTCTGTCAGTGGTTAGCTACTCAATTTTGTACAGCAAAAATGATTACGCAGACTGGAGGTCAATAGTACAGAAGTATTATAGATCACATTGCCCTGTCCTAATCAATTGAACTATATTAGACATTTCAGGGTTGTAATAATATTTTACTCAAGCATGTTTAGAATGTAAGAAAGTAGAATCTGGGACTTAAGTTGCATAACTGTGATGAGAGAGATTACTCTGTGTTTTATTCAAGAGTGTCAAGAATGTTTAAGTAGATTGCCACTGTGTTCTGCGATAGACTGTAATTGCACAAAGGTATTGGCCAGAGACTGATAGTCCTGCCAGTGTGTCAGTTTGTTACCACTGACTGCAGTGAAACTCCTACTACTTTGCATTGTCATGAATAAAGGGCAGTTTGACCGCATTTCTTGGTTACTGAACCAGTCTGTTACTTAACTGCAGGTAGCTACCCTGTTGCTGCTGCACAGCAATAAGAATGACTGTTATGCTGTGTTATAGAGTTCCTTGAAATATGTAAGAATATTGATAATTTCCGCTCTTCTGATCTTTAAGAACTGTGTTTCAAAAAGCTCTCTAAACTTTCTAATCTCCTTACATGGACAGACTTCATAGTTCTTTGTTACCTGACTTTTGTGCATAAAAATACTTAAAAATTAAACCTCTCTACTTTTTTACTTTTTAAAGAATTGTCACTTTTTTCAGGATCCTTTGTTTCACCAGTTTTAATAGTGTCTTATCAACACTGTTTAGCTCTTACTGATAGTTTGCTGCAGACATATGTAGATTCTCTGCTAGCATTTTCATACAGCTTTTTATGTTTACTGCAAACTCTGACTTGGATTCAAGTCTTGTAATTACCAAAGTCAAGAAAGTCATCAGCTGTCAGTTTTACATATGTCTTTGCTGAGGCTTGATTTCAAAATGAAAACCACATTCTTTTCCAGATATCTTGCTTGACAGTAATTGAAAGAGAATTAAAAATAGACACCTTGTTTAGAAACAAAATAGCTCCAGTGTATGATCTGGCTTTACAGACCAACATGCACTGAAGATTCTTGAGGCAAACACAACAATTTAAGTACATGTAACTTCAATGGGTAAATTTTACACAATCCAATTAATTATAACCAGAATGTGATTGTTGTTGTTGCTAAAATACTTAGTATTCACATGTTAAACACATTCTGGCTCTGATCTCTTACCCTGTTTGCTGTTGCCCAGGGATGCACTTAATTGTGTTGCTTTGTCAGGTGTGTTTCCCCAGTTGATACTTTGAATCCAAACCTATACTGTGTACCCTTGCTTATATCTGTAGTAACTTTGTTGCCAATATGTGAGATGTTGTTTATATTGTACTCTTCTTTCCACTGAAAAATAGCATCTATGAAAATTAAAGCTGATGCAAACTTTGGCCTTTCATGGGTTAGCTGAGATGTTTGGAGTGTGCAATGGGAGGTAATAATGGCCAAATGGCCAAGCTGCCAGTTACCCTATTCTTTGTTGGCAGCTGTGCCTCTGGGTTTCAGTATCCATCAGAAAAATTGGATGTCTCTTAATCATACCTACTTTATGTGCAAGAAATGGGTAACGTTTGCTGACATGAGTTTGATATGGGAGGCATGCATCTTCAAATTTTGAATTGTATAGAAACACATTAAAGGGGAATAATTACTTGTGAAAACAGCAACAGTGTTAAACCTAAGTCACCGTAATTCAGAGCATCCCAGTTTTCTTGGTTTGGGTTTACTTCAATATGGACTGGAGGTGAAGTGATAAATGTGAACCCATCTATTATTGGGGGATGGTAATATCATGTTTCCTTGAAACTGTATAACTTTCTTCTATAACTGAAATTATAAGCAGCTATATTTCTACCACTTGCTCTCCTTACTCCTACGGGTTCAACATGTGAAGACCCTGAATCTCCCTGAAAAATACCAGCATGGATCAGACTTTTGCTCCTTGTTACCTTCCATAGAGATTTGCATAATAGTAATTATTCTTCATTGTGTTGGTGTGGGTTATGATTTTTGGTACTGTGAAAGATTCTAGCACACTTTCTTGCAAACAGTGACACTCAGTGACTTAATTAGCAAGGAGTTCTTTTGGATACTTGGATTTGGGTATACTTACTGTACAGATATAAGCATAAAAGCTTTTAAACCTGACATTCCTGTAATAAAAAGGTCTGATTTAAGTAATATTTTCAAGAATTGCAAAAAATTCTTTTGTGTTCTCAGAGAATTTTTTAAGAGTTAACATGTAATCATGCAGGCAAATGCGGAGTATGCGGGCATATATGTAAGGAACCCATTTACTGAGTCACTGTCATTTTAACAGCAGGGAGCTTGACACCCTGAGGTGTTTCTAAAGCATTTCAGGCTCACTGAGTCAGGACTAAATAACACCCAGCTGGGTAAGAACAAACACCTGTCAGATAATCCAGGTAATAGCTGGTTTAGTTATCAGTGCCCTTCTTTGCCCGTTTCCTCTTCCTGCCTTTCTGAATGTATGATGTATTTCCTACACCATCATGTTTAAAAGCTTCAATAATCCTGTAGTGACAGCTGATGGAGGCCTTTTATATATTGATTCCTTTTTTTCTGTGGTTTTGGAAAGATGGCAAAAGTTTGCATGATCAAATCCTCTTTAGAATATCTCCTTTTGTGTGCAGACGTATTTCAGATGGGTTTTCTTCTCTTTGGATAAGCATAATTCTGTCAGTGTTAGTAATTCTGGATTATATGTCATATTTTTCCTCAGTGAGAATACAACTATATAAACTGAATTCTTCTGTGAGTATGCTGATTTCATAAATATGGCTTTACATTGTACATTTAAGGTCAGTGATACAAAGGTGGCATGTGAAAGTTGTAGATAATGTGAATAACCAGACTTCTAAGTCTGCCTTTGCAATTGGGGTGGCTCTACTTCCTTGCCCAGGAAACAGAACAAATAGCTTATGATCAGCTCTTTTAAAAGTTGTTTCAAGAATGTTTCCTGTTTTCTAGGTATATAGGAAGTCCTAATTCTGGTACTTGTTGAGTCCCGAGTTAGTTTGCCATCTTCCTGTTATCCTAGCATAGTTCTGTGTAGTGCGTAGTTCTGTTTTAATTCAGACTATTTTACATCCTGCTGTATCTGGGTGCAACATGGTGCTGTCAGCTTTGACAGTTTGGTCCTCAGTGTTGCTATAAAGCATATAATTCTTAGCTAATCTGATTGCTTAATTAGCTGAATATTATTAGCCTCATAAATTCAAATAGAGGTTTTTCTGTTACAAGCTGTCCAGTGTCACTGTACTTCAGAAAACTGTCTTAAGTATTTTTAGTCTTTTTTTATTGAAACTTTATCTAGGCTGAAAATCTGTCAAGGTTCAGTCTGAATCAAATCAACTTAGTTAATGCTTAGGCTAGGCTATTTCTCTGCTCTATTGTGCTAAAATGTGGCATGCAGACCTTGAGTTTGGCATCTGATTTGCAGTGCAGGAAGTGGCTTTGAGAAGACTGTAGGCAAATGCACACAGCCATTAAAGGGAAGGAATACCTTGCTGTCATTCTGTAGAAATATGCTGGGAAATGAGCAAGTGTCACTAATGGGTTCCAAGAGACGTGATCAAACCATATTGTTGTGTTGGCAGAAAGGGGATGGCAGTAGGGAAGATCTGATGGTGGGTGTAAGTTAAAAGGTATCACATGACACTTGACAGAGTGGCAGACATATGTTGTAGGCTGATGGAAGCAAAGAGAGGAAAAAGTAGTCAGTAATCCATTGTGTGTATGTCATATGCCAGTGGCCTATGATGCTCCCACTGAAATGCCTCATACACCTTCTGTGTAAGTTTTCTGTTGTACCTTCTAGTAGTTCCCCATCAGAAGTCAGGCACCCTTCCTTGGCACCCTTCAATCCCAAAAAGTGTTCTGTTACCTGGCTTCTTCATTGCTGAGTTCCAGGCTAATCCTATTCTCTAATGCTTGTTGGTTATGTCTTAGCTCCTCAGAGGTATTTAGATGGGGTCTGTAGCAGGGTTCTCTTCCATATGCCTTCCTTCAAATACGTGTCAGTAAGTGGTTTTGTACAGCTGTGTTTTGCTTATTGAAATCTCTCTTTAAATCTTCCTCAGAGCCTTATTCTGTAACAGCAATAATGCAGGAGAGAATAAATGTGTGTGGCAAACTCTGAAATCTGATAGGCAGTCCCCTGGGAAAATGTCTTATTAGTGCTTTTGGAATATAATTTTGCCTTTACTGTGACAGAACTGTGAACTTAGACTTGTAAGGAGAAACAAACTGAATTTGCAGGAACCAGAAATTTCATTTCTTAAATCATGCTGACAAGGGAAGCAGGTTTTCTGGGAGACAGTGTGTTGTGAGAAGCTACAAACCGCTATTAATAAAAGGGACTAAAGGAGGCAGCTTGCTGGAAATAAAGCTGAGAGGGCAAGTGACTTTAATTTCCAGGATCGTGGGGAGTGTAATTGGGTAGTTTAGGGAAATCAGGCCAATATTTATGCCTGTGATCATCTGTATCTAGTTTGCGAACACTGTGATGCTTTTGAGTTTGGATATTTTACTCTGCTGGTATTAAAGAGATTGATCTTGTTAGGGGGCAGTCCAGGATGGCCGATTAGCCGATACAGGTTGTTGTACCTTGCTCCGGCTCTGCACCAATTCATGTTATAATGATATTGGTATATTAGGAACTATGAGCATCAGTATCATGGAATTTGGATGAAATACCTCTGACAATCTGACAGACAGGGTGACAGCTAATAAACAGCTAATACTAAAACAGGTTACCTGGCATCTGCTGAGGCTGGCTGGGTGCGCGTGTGAACAGTTACTCACATATTAGAACTTCTTACTTATGCAAACCTACTTGTATTGTTGTTGATATGCCAAGAAAACAGGTTATGTTGGAGAAATCACTTTATATTCAGCATGTGATTACCTTGAACTCTTCTGAGTGGTACAAACTGAAGGTATCTTCACTTCTGGAAAGCTACTAGTTGAAGTTGAAGACACTGTGCACAAAATGAGACATGAAGTTAATCTGGATCAAGGCTCTAGGCTCATGTATTCACCATGCTTGGTGACATGCATATTTTTTAACCATCTTCTGATATGTTCTCTGTGACACATAATTGATTTGTCATTTGCTATCTGTAGGATTTAAAGATACATAGTGAATCTTAGGAAAGCAAGTTGGAAGATGCTACTTATTTCAAACTTGCTATTTCACCAGTTAGTAATGCTCTACCTGAATTTCACTTCCAAGTAAGAGGCTGGTGTATTGAGCTGTAGCCTATAGCCATTCTGGGTTGTTACCATGCTTTTGGAATAGTCATGTTTAAGGTGTGACACTAAATCATTGTACTCCAGAAACAAGAGCAGGATTGTGAAGAGGTGCACAGCTCTTACTTACATAATACTCCAAAAGCGAAAATTAGAGGCAGGCTCTGAAAGCCTTTGTGCCACAGGGAGGAGTTTGCTTTCCAAAGGCAGTGCCAGGAGATGTTTTGTAGTAGAAGGGTAATTGCGTTATGCTGTGCCTAGGTGATTGTCAGAAGAAACAGAGGCATTTCCTTACTGGTACAGTTGCTTTGCACAGGAGTTTAATGTAGTGGTGTCCTATCAGTTGCAGGCTGATGTTGCATCTTCATCCCCTCTTTGACTTTTACTATGTAGTAGCAATGTTTTGCTTTTGTTTCATCTCCCAGAGATGTGGGATTTTCTTGTTTTGCCACAAAGGGTTGTATGACTTTATAATATGCTGGAAAAAAGTAAGATGAAGAATTTAAATCTGTGATTCCTTTAACATTGAGAACATAGGTTTGTATTGGTTTAGTTAAATATGACTTTTCAAGGAGATAATGAATCAGTAGTGCCTGGTCTGCAGTGGGGTAGAAATCCATGCAGATGGCTCTCATTTCACCCTCTATTACTACTAACCACAGGTTAACTTTGAAAGCTTCAGCCTCTCATTGCACTTTTTGTAATCTTACATCAAAGCCTATTTCCAGCTGTGCTAATAATACTTTGTTTTATCCAGATATGAATCAGACTTATTCATTGTCCTTATTCTCTATTCTTTCTTGACCAGTTTGAATTTTAGTCAGTAGCAGAATCATTGCTACATGCTGATAACTCTGTTGTCATTTTGCCATTGACTTTTTGTTATTTTTACTAAAAAGCCCCAAACACAATCTTTTTTACGAATTTTCATTTTGAAGCCTTGAATATTCTCACAGTCTCTTTGCAGATAACTTATGTTTATCTTGCAGGCTGTCTTCTTACAAAACCAAAACAAAGGGCTGGGTTTTGGGGTCTGGTGCTGCATGCTTAGGCAAGTGGGCTCTCAGGAATTCTCTACAGCACTGTTAAAGCTGTTCCATGAGCAGAGACCAGGATGCTGTAGTTTTCAGTATTATGCAGGGTCTTTCATATTCACAATTTAAGTGCCCAGATACCACTAGTGAACTGACTGTGCCCAATGTGCCTTTGATGAAGCTAGTTAGGCTGTTGGCAGGTGTCTTGGAAACTTGTTCCTCTGTAGCTGAACATGAGCCCTCATAAGTGCTCCCTTTACTCAGCAGGGTCCATTCAGGGGGGGAATAAACTATTTTCTGACTTAGATTTCCTGCAGATCTTTATAATTTTCAGGCTTTTACATTTCAAAACATTGATAAATTAGACTTTTGATACCAGAGCACTTTCTTTATGTACCATAGACATTGCGCTTTGATAATTGTTTTTCTTTTTTTTTAATTTTTTTTTTCCATCTTTGCAATTCACAGCTGCTTGGCATTGCTGTTGATGGGCTCTAAGCAGCTGCCAAGGATAAGTTCAAGGAAACTGATTCCTAGCTCTGTACCAGACTGAAGACGTGTTGCCATGACAGTGTGCCCTATGGTCTACAAAGTATTTGAAGTTTTTTTGTGAATTTTCCCACTTACCAGTAGAAGGCCACACAGAGTGGTCCTGTAGCACAAGGCCCCAAGAGTTGACTGGGCTTGTGCTGGCCTGAGCTGCCTGGGGCTTGTTTTCCTGTGTCCGGTGGCCGTGTAGGTGTGGCACAATCCTGGGGGGCTGGTGTGTGGCAACACACAGATTGGCCTTGGATGAGCCTGGAGCAGGCATGTGGGCACCTGCCTGGCTGTGGCGGAGATCCAGTGGGAAGGAAGCAGAATGTGATAAAAAAATTTGTGGGAACAACCCCTATGTGGCTGAGACTGAGCAGGAAGAGATGTTCCTCAGGCCATTGGACATGACCAGCTGCAGTTCTAGGTGTACGCTGAAATGATGAATGTACTAGATTACAGGGAAACATATTATGTGAAAGTATAAGGTGTTATCTTACTAAATAGTATGGATTTTTAGCTCCATTTGAATGTTGTTCCTTTTTACCCATAATAAGCTTTTGATTAAAGAAACTCCTCTAATTGCAGAATGCTGAACAAATAAAATACTCACAATGTTCACTGTTCACACATATCTACCATTTTGGCAAAATAACTGGTAGTTTAACTGCATTATAAATGACCTAATTATTTTCCAGTTTCTAAAAAGAGGTGTTTCTTCTGTTTTCCTACTTATTTCTTTGGTGAAATAAGCTTGGTGTACTCTTTTTTTTAAATAGCTTTTATTGAAATCTAATAGTTATCAGAGGAGTAACATCAGAAGAGTTCATTGTCTCTTCAGACTTCATTGTGAAATATATTTATGCAATACTGAACTCTTAATCATTCATTAAAACTTTTTATTATTATATACATGTATTTTAGAATATTTTTTATTTCATGTATATTCATGAATGTATAGATTTGAGAGGGGAATTTTGAAGTAAATTTTTCTTAACCTCAAACCCCAAATGAGTTCTTGATGGATTTAAAGATTTGGATTATCGGAATACAAAAGGATGAAAGACGGTGACAAATACTAAGTATAATAACAAAGAACTGCCGTTTTAGCTTTTTAATTCATGTCTAGTTTTAAGTACTTCATACATCCTGCTGTGGAACAGATACTGCTAGTGTATAATAATAAGCATATTTAAAGACCGACCCACAAGGTATTCTCTTTTCCTGTTTATTGAAACATTTAAAGGTGTCTACATTTTTAACTATTGGCATAAGAATTTTGAGTGAGCTGCTGTGACAGGAAGTTACAAAATAAACAGCCACTAAAGTTTGCAATGGATGGATGGATCCTTTCAACACAGGTCTGATTACTTTTCAGAACAGGATCCTTCTTCTAGCTTGGAGCAGGAAGTTCAGTTGGACTGGGAGACATCATGGCATCCTGGATGTCCTTTATACATGTGTGCCTGTGAATAAAAAACTCTACACAGAGCACAGGAGAGATGAAAGAGTGATTTTTGGAAAGCAGGCATTACTGGGTGTACTGATCTACTCCTTTACTCATGCAGTGTGTTACTTAGAAACATTGGTCTGCCGTTTTTGTGCAAAGCACAGTACAAGCAAGTACTTTCAGAAAGTAATGACCTGAAAAAATATCGGAGAAACTGATTTATCTGCACATGCATAAGTCTGACAACTGAGATTCATTCCATGTTTATAACCAATCTGTGCACCTCATGTGTGTGTTTCTATATGACAGACTGCAGACAGAAGTAAAATGGGAGTATTTGCAATACTTAAAACTCTCCTCATGTATTCCTTCTAAGAAGTTCAAGACCTATTTAGAAATACAACTAGGAAGTAACTTGTTGAACATGCTGATGTCTAACAGTAAATAGTAAAACAAAGCTGTATACTCTCATTCAAAAGGCAGAGGAGGCCTTGATTTCATGGTAGGCCAACACATACTATCTTTATGTGCATGTTGGGGAGTGATGTCATTAGCAAGGATTACACATAGACTGAAAGAATGTCCATAACCCATTTTTATGCATTGTCATTGTGTAACAACCCTCTGGTTGCTGCTTTACTTCTTCTGGCCTTTCAAATCACAATACAGAGTATGTCCCGGCATCTGCTTTACATTACTGGTCTTTCTTGTACCTTCCTGTAAGATAGAAGTACATTTGGGGAAAAGTAAAGTTACCATGATGTTTTTTGGTTGGTTAGTTTTTTGGTTATTTGTAATCACTGCTTCAGAAGTGAAATCTAGCTTTACTTGTAAGCAATCTCCAGTGATGTTTTTGTCTCAATCATTCTGAATCCTTTAACTGTATTTTAGTGGATAACAACAGCATGGTCCATGTTGTGTACTCCTACTCCCTACACCATCTTAGTATATTCATTCTGCACTGTTGTATCAGGAGAGCTGCCACCAATGCTGTGAGAGCATTGTGTGGTAAATTGCACAGTGTTCTAGAAACTCCCCTGTGAGTTCTGCAAATTATGGGGACAGAGCTTCATCTTCATGGAAAAATGTGGTCCCAAGTGGGGCTTTCTGCAGTGGAAAACTCTTGTTCAGTTCATGTATGAGTAAATTACACAAATCAGTTTGTGAAGCCAAGATTTCTGTTAGGCTTGTCATCTAAAAACAAATTAGCAGAAAACAAATAAGTGTGTTCTGGTTAACTGCGTGCACGTCAGTATATGTTCTATACTCCTTTGATTTGAAAAACTTTGTAGTGACTCTGTTTCTACTCCCAAGTGAGTGGCAAACCTTCTGATGTTTGTTACTGTTTATATTTTCTTTCTATTTTTAGTTTGGACAGGACATGTCGGTCTTTCTTCATTAGTTCCATAGTTTTCTTTAACTAAGGAAAAGAACACTTTCTTATCAGCATGTAAGGAAAAGACAGAATGAGATTTAGTACCTCTCTTGTATGCATAAATGGAAGCTGGATAAATGGGCTGACAGGAACCTTGTGAAGTTCCAAGTCCTGCACCTGAGCAGGAACAATCCCATGCACCAATACATGCTGGGGGCCATGGTACTGGAAAGCAGCTTGGCAGAAAAGGACTTGGGGGTCCCAGCAGGCACCAAGCTGAACCAGAGTCAGCAATATGAACTTAGTGCAAATATGGATGGTATCCTGGGCTACATTAGGCAAAGCATTGCCAGAAGGTCAGCAGGAGAGGTGCATTGCTGCGCTGGTGAGGTCATGCCTGAAACACTGTGTCCAGTTATGGGCTTTTCAGTTCAAGAGAGAGATGGACATATACTGGAGAGTTCAATGAAGTGCCACAAAGATAATGAAGGGGCTGGACCATCTCATGTGTAAGGAAGTGCTGGTAAGAGCAGCTGGGACTATTGAGCTTGGAGAAAAGAAGGCTCTGGGGGGATCTAATCAATGCTTATTAGTACCTTAAAGGAGGGTGCAAATGCAAAGTGATGTCTGCTAACAGGACTGGAGACAATGGGCACAAAATGGAACATGGTAGGTTCCATCTGAACATTGGGAAACACTTTTTTCACTGGTAGCATTTCAGCAGGCTGTCCAAGGGAGTGTGCAGAGTCTCTATCCATAAAGACACTCAAAAGCCACCCAGACAGGATTATGGACAAGCTGCTCTAGGTGACTCTGGGCAGGGTGATTGACCAGATGATCTCCAGAGGGTCACTTCCAGCCTCATGGTGCCATGAGGTTATGATATGTGATTCTGTGATGTTAAAACAGTTGAGCAATAAATGGTAGGCAGTTTTCCACTCTTACTTAATTTCTGGAAATAAGTAACTGTTTCGCTGAATGTTCTAATCAATTGTTATTTGACATTCAAATTGAAAGTTGCTAAATTTCTGTAATGATTATTAATGCTCAGCATATGTATTTTGTTAAGTTTGTGACTGAATAACATATTTTAGCTTTTAAACATGCTGTGTGTGCTTTGGATACATGACTTTCTTGGATATGTTTGCTGGTGTCTGAGCCTCCAGATGATAGCAATGATTCCAAGTCCCTCAGGGGCAGTTATGCAAGTCTTATTAGCCATGAGCAGTAATAAATGCTCTTAACGCATGCAACCAGCTGGAATCCTGAAAAAAATCATTCAGGGTATTCCTGCCTCAAGCTGATAAGTGATTGCAATTCCTTTATGTATATGTCAGATTTAGTTTAAATAAGTTGGTAATATGTTGGTCACAGCACTGAGGGTTCTCCACAGAATGCAAGACCCTTAAAAAATATTTGGGCGCTTACTCTGTGATTCATGCTGTTGTATTTAAACTGCTATCAGGAGTGCAACTGGCAGAAGTATTTGAAGTGGGCTCTAATAGAGTCTATATGCTGCAGCAGCACCTTCTTCTCTAGACCATGCATGTTGTATTTCCAGTCACCTTGAATTCCAGGCTGGGCTAAGAGTTTAACTTGATATAGCTCAAAATAGTCTAGAGGAGCTTAGAAATTGCAAGACAAAATTTGTAAATAAATTGCAGAAAAGGGCTTTAGTAGCCAACCTTTGTAATGAGCTTGAACCCATGAGGGAATGGTTATGTTATTTTTTGTTCCATTTGTCCTCTGTTTGTCAAGAACTAAGTCGAGTCTTTCTTAATTCGCATAGATAAAAAGATATAAAGGGGGAAATATGGTGGTAGTTTCAAGGCTCATCAGGTTTCCAGCTGTTTTGAAAAATCATGGAAATGGTTTGCAAAGCATTGTGTTAAGGGACTACTGGGTTTCAAGTTAGTTGCAAGTGTCTTTAGTTCTGATAGTATAAAGTAAACCTGAAAGTCCCCTTCAGCTGCTATTTTTGGTTCAATATATTCACCCTTAGGATACATTCAATCAAAGGCAACATTTTACATCCTGAGCAAAATGATACCACTTGGATATTTATTTTCTTAAAACTGTTTCTGTTGGGTTTAATTTAAATTTTGGAGGGTAAAGAGTATGTTATTAGACCTTCATACTGTGCCTAATTAAATATTTATGGTAAAGTTTATGTACCTGCCCAAAGTAACAATTAAAAGCAGTCTTCCTCTGGCTTAATCAGTAAACTGAGTGAGCCTCTGTGGGGGAGAAGGGAAGTTGCAGTTTCATCCACTAAATAGGACTTTTGCCATTATGGCCTGATGATGGTACAAAAAGGGGTAAATGGCAGCAATTTTTGCCAAAGTGTAGGCTTGTATTGTCCTGAGCAGGGTCCCAGGAAGCAGAGCAGAATAAGAAAATGTGTAAAATAAATTCCCATGTGGGAGGTGTTCCCCCATCTCTGCTTGAGTACAGCTGAGACTGCCAAACCTTTAATGCTGGGTGATGTGGGAAAGGAGGAGCACAGGACCAGAGGATTAGCTGAATACTAGGAAGCTTTTTTGAGTGAGTTATTTGTATTAGTAATGAGACTTTTTAATATGTGTATTGGCAGTGAGGTTGCTTACATTCCTCCAATAGACTGTTGCTTGGACTGTTGGGCTGATAAAACACTGTTGAAGTACCAGCATGTTCTTGAATCTATTTAAACAATGCATTTTCTGTTGCATGGTTCTGAATAATGAAGCTCAAGAGATGTTACAACACAGCAAGGAGAGTTATTTCTGACTTGCACTTAGTGAAGCTTAGTAGTTATGACTAACTCTTGCAGTGTTTCCAAAGATATGTGCAATAGCTAGTCCATATTTCAAAGGTCACCCTGCCCTCTCTTCATATGTATTTTAAAATTGAAAAATAACGTTTGTAGTTACTTTCCATTTAGATTGGAAAATAAAAGCTGGTATACCTTTTGTTTTTAATAATTGTAAAAAGAAAAGGAAAAATACTTTAAGCAATAAATTTTCTAAGTAAAGTATTCTACAGCAGTTGATATATTTTGTGTCAATGAGTATTTTTAATATTATTAGAAATTGTTAGTTTATCTTGACAGTTGTAACATATTCAGTAGGAATATGTAGCACTGCCAAGTAACAAATGTATTTTATAGCCATGTTTCCAACTTTTAACTTTTCAAGATATCAGTGGGAATCAATCTGTGCTTTCCTAGTAGCATTACCAAAGAAAAGTTATGAACATCAGTGTAAGAAAACTAATGCAGGAATACTCAAGTCCTGATGCATTGTGACACCAAAATATCTGCCTGTTTATAAGACTGCACAGCAACAATCACTTTGTGAAATTATGGTAATGCAATGTATTAAACATGCATGAATTAGTGTTTAACTAAACACAGAGCACTATTAAAAAAAGACTTAGAAACTAAGTAGTCAAGTACTACATTACAATCAGTTGGACTACTCATAAGCTACCACTTCTATTAATAAATTGCTGAGAGAGACTTGAAGAGTTTATAAAGCCCATTATTACAAAAATCAAGTTCTGTCACTCCCTATTTCCACTTGCTGTTCTTGTCTGAGCAGCACCTTCCACTCCTGGCTTCCGGTGTAGTTTGCGAATGACAGCAGAACTACAGCAGCAATCTCCTACACTGACTGCTTTAACCTTTACGGTGTGTTTTTTGGGAGAAGGCAACTATTCCATTTCTCTGTTGCTCACAGAATATTATGGTTGCAGACAGAGGAAACAAAAAACATGGCCAACAACTAAAATTTGAAAATTTTGAAAAGGTCAGAATAGGATGGTTTGGGACTGCCTGTATACTTTCTTTTCAGCAGATGACAACTGGCCAAATACTAATAAACAACAAGCTATATATATTTTTGAATTTCCATACAAAAAGTGTCTCAGTTTAAATGGCACTCTTTCTGTTTTCAATTGTTGATACCCAGAAGTTATCAAATTGAATAATTTTGATTTGGTTTATTGCCACTTCATTTTCTTGCCACATGCATGTTTTTATATGACAAATGTGGTATTGTAGCAAAGACTTTTGTGAATTGCTCTTGACAGTATGCATTGAGTTTCATTTAGTAGAAAGCAGTGTAGAATTACACCTTTTGTTTTACATATCATTGTTTCTCAGAGCAGCAAATCACCAGCAGGCTGCTTGCCCATTCAAATACTGTGCTTCAGTCAGGCATGCTGACCCATATGAAATAAGCACTTGGTCTACACACTCAAATGAGAAAAGTTTTAGTGGAGGGGGGAAAAATAAAGAACAGGTTGTCATGAAATTGATGGAAGCTGAAACCTCACTGAAGATATCCGTCTGCAGCCTCTTGCAACGTTGAAATATTTCCTGTTCTGTGCATGGTGGTCTGTGAAAAGAATTTACTTCCGTCGTTCTGGCAGGTATCTTTTGTCTTGTTTTCGCTTGGTGTTCTCACCTCCAGATCTAGATCTGTATGCATTTGTTTGCTAATGATTAAAGTGTAATCCCACCCAAGTTTAGCATTTGGAATGTTGAAGTCTACTGTTAAAGTTTGCCTTCCAGCCTTGTCTTTTTAACAGACAGAAATAGATGCCTTCAGGAAGCAGTTTGTTGCGTTTCCCTGCGGTTGCTGTCTCCCTTCATTGGCTGTGGTGGTGAACTAAACCAGGAGCAATGTACTTCTTGGACCTTTTGGGGTGATTATACTTGTATGACAGCAACATAGTTGGGTGTGTATGAAGGTGGCATAGAAAGAAAGGAAGATGGTGTTATGGACACCTTAAAGCCAGTGGGCATAGAGCACATTTGTAGACCCTTAATTTTTATTGCTCTAGATTTTTTTAAGCCTAGTAGCCTGAAACAATTGTTAATCACTGACTGTTGCTCCTTTAGATGTCCATTCTCTGAAAGATCCAAGAAGCATTATATGCTATAATTAGTTCCATGTCACTTAATCAATTTACAGCGCAGCATATCTTGGGAAAGGGTTTATTGCTCCCTCCCATTTAGCAAAGCAGTCCTCTGACAATGTGAAGGTCTCTGATGCATGGCAGATTTGTAGATTCTCCACAATGAACTGTATCCTGCTAAACTGCTGACTTTATTTTGGATGTGTGACCTTTTACCTTCTTCAGTGTTTACTGACTTCTGTGTTGAGATCAAATGAGAACAAAGCCCTAAAAGGAGAAGGTCATTAAATGCAGATAGGCTTCTATTTTAACACAAACATTTGAGACAATAACCCAGCTCTCACCGGGAAAATCGTGTTGTCAGGGAAGAGGTTACCTTGGCAACAAGGTCACCCGGCAGGGCCTTTCGCACGGAGTGGTGGGGGCAGCACGTGATGGTAGAGCCTCAAAGATGATGAGAGAGCAGGAGGTCAATCGCTCGCACTTCTCAGTGACTTCGCTCAGCTCAAGGTGCGTTACTCCAGGAGTTTCGTAAACCTGGGTTTCTGAATACAAATGGTCTATGTGAATTGCCAAGGGCATGGAGAACCAGAGGAAGGGACTTTAAGCTCTGGAAATTTATTTTTTTTTTTTTTTTTAGAGAGAGGAGAATTATTTGCGAAGCTCATTTGTGGCTACATTCTCATAGCACTGAACTGTGTATGCTCCTGGAGAAGGATCACAGGGTTTTGATGTTAAGAAGGGAGATTTAGGATGCAGCGAGTGCGCGGCCAGGTGAACTGGCGTTCCAGTTCATAGCTGTCAGTGTTAAACAGGTATCCTTTAGGATTTTGTCCAGTAACTCTTAAGACGAGCTGTAGAGTAGGCAATTGACAGTGAGCTTGTGACAAGCCAACAGTGTGCTTAAAAAAAAACAAAACCCAAAACCCCAAAAAACCCGAACAAACGAAAACCAAAAATAAAAGGGATAATTTCTATCTAAGGAACAAAGGAGAAAAGCAAAGAAGAAACGTTGAAGATAGGGCATGTATTTGGGAAAATAATAGTTTGCTCTTCTGGCTTACTCCTTTTTTTCCCCACACTGTGAGAAAAATTAAATAGGGATACTAATAGAGAACCTACTTAA
The DNA here is from genome assembly GCA_013396735.1 of Grallaria varia. Taxonomy (NCBI): domain Eukaryota; kingdom Metazoa; phylum Chordata; class Aves; order Passeriformes; family Formicariidae; genus Grallaria; species Grallaria varia. The sequence continues at coordinate 212,864 of VWZG01010265.1, forward strand.
AGCAGATAAATCAATACAGCACTGTAATTAACAGGTGGATCTTAATCACTCCTTGTGTCTAGCTTTTATCGGTTTTTATTTTCTTTTTCAAGCCATGAGTTTTGTCGGTTACTGTTTGATTGCTGGGTCCTGGAAGAAATTCCCTGCCATCCTTAAGGCACTTTTCTATTCGTTCAGGATTTTGAGTGAGGTAGAGTCATTGTGTTCTGTCTCTGTGATTAGTATGCCTGCTAACCATGTCTGCAGTCTAATCTAAATTGCTCTGTTGGAAACTAATGAGACAATGTAGTGATGTTGTTCTGTATTCAGTGCTCAAGTCTGGGTCTGTTTTTCAGTCAAAGAATTGCCAACTTTTTCCATTTTGAAGGCAGCCGTTCTGCAAGAGTGTAAATTACACCACCTCCTCTCTTGCGTTGTGCAAGACTGCATGTCTAACTGCAGTGAGGAGAGAATTGAACTTGTGAGTTTGTTAGTGAGGAAATTATGTTCTTGATACTTTCCTTGGTCCTCCTCACCCATCACCTCAGGCAAAACTAACCTACTCCTCCACAATCCGCTTGTTAAATGAAGATGTAGCAGAAAGACACAGCCAGTGCTGATAACAGAAAAAGCAAACCCTGTTTAGGAGCTGCTAAATTATTCTATGCTCCTCTTAATTTTCAAGGTCAACTTTCTTTTTTTGTGCTGAAATTAGTGGTGTAGCTAAAAAATCACCTCTAAGGATTCACTTATTCTTAACTAGTACCACAAATATTTCTTTTTCGAGGCTGTTGGAAGGTAATGGTCATATACGCAATGATGACTGCAATGACCTCAAATGTGTTTGAAACTATCTCTTTTCAACTCCATGCTTATACTTTTGCCACATTTTAAGGGCACAAAGGAATTATGATATTACCAAATGGACGTTGGTTGATGTTCACTGAGGACCATTCATATCCAAAGATGTGTGTATTTTCCTGTATTTCCTCCATGTTTGTTTCCCAGAAAAAATTAGCTGAAGATTCAACTGTACTTGCTATGTGAGTGAATTGGATAAAAGCTCGAGTTACTGTATGTGCGCCACTGTGGGTTTTTTTTTGTTTGTTTGTTTTGTCTGTTTGTTTTTGGTTTTTTTTTTAAAAGACTAGAAAATATTAAGGAATACCGTGAAATGCACAAAGAAAAAGTGAATACTGGAAGCTCTAAAAGGAAAATTATTAAGGAAGTAGGAGTTTAGGCTCCGTTCTCAGAGCTTTCCTTCTGAGTTTTCACCTCATCTTTCCATCTTGTGTCTGTACACTCTAGTCTTGGTATAGGGCATAATCCAAGATCTCTGACACACCTGTCCTGTCATTTGTTCACTGTGAGAATTCAAGGAACATTAGTCATGAATGAAGCAGCGAGTACTATCCAAACATGACGCTTGATTTTGTCTAAGTAGTGTCTTCTGCCTCAGTTTGTGTGGCTTTTAAATGTGAGTGTAGAAATAGTGTGCCCTTTCTCCAAATGAGCTACTGCTGTTATCCTGGTTATAAAGTTGTCAATTTCTTAAATGGTATTTAATAAAACTACTAAAACAAGATAATAAGATAACAATTCACTGCTAAAATACTAATTGATACTTTGAAAAGCTGTAACTTCCCTGCATAAGCAGTTTAGTCAAATTCTAATTAAAGACATAGACATTCTCTTGCAAATCTAATTTAATAACAACATCTATTGCTTCTCCAGTAATTGCTTGACTGTGTTCTCCTACATACTGTTCACCTAGAGTACATAACTTTTTAATAATTGATTGCTATGCTCCGGTGCAGTCAGGCTAAACAAAACATTGCATCAGAGGTTTTGTGTAAGTGCCCAAACAGTATGATTCACAGTAAGGCTGATGGGCAAATCTGATTGTAAAATTGCCACCACAGCCATAGCCATCAATAGCATGCTCAGCTGTGCACCACCAACTGCAGGCTGCCTGGTGACAAATCTAAAAGAGCAGTAAGTAGTTCTCAGTTTGGGCAAAGAAGAGTAATATTGTTTCAAAGTTACAGGTATTTAAAAAGGCTTAGCATCTTTCAGCTGTAGCTCACTTTTCTTTGAAGCTACTTGCATGCGACCCATTTAGGAGTACTAATGAGAATGACTAATGATCTTCCCATCTGCATTTCTAGCTGTAGCTTGGGCTTGAAGCATCCATGCTGCACTTAAGAACTCAGTATATCTTACAGGCAACCAGCTCATGGCTTGTGCTTCGTCTGTCTGTGTTGGTGAACTTGGGTGTGTGCTGAAGCACTGCTTTAAACTTTTAAATTAGTTCAACAGAATCTATAGGTAGAGATGCTTAAAAAAAAAACCAACCCAGTTTTGAGGGAGAAATTATAATTCAGTAATGCTGTGAAGTGCAGTGCAACCCATTTTCAATGAAGGACAGATGTCCCGTCTAATTTGCAGAGTTTTATTTCATCTGTGTGGGTAAACGCAGAATTCTCTTCCCTTTGGTCTGTTTCCTATATATGACTCATTATTAAAAATAACATTTTGAAGTTATAGTACCGAAAGTCATATTTATATAGTCTTTAAAAAGTTCTGGTTTTGATATGCAACTTAACAAAAGCACATCAGTGTTGTGGCCCTTTTAATAGTGAGTAATCTTAGAAATGCATGGTAGCTTTTTTTGTTTTGTTGGGGTTTTTTTTCCCCTCCATTTTATGTCCTCTTTGTTTATTAGGGCTTGTAGGCAGATGAAACTGCCTACCTGATTAATCAGTTTAGTAGCGTATTCAATACTGTCTATTTAAACCATGCAGACCATTGGAAGTATACACAGAATAGTGTAAATTAATAAAGCTGCCATTAATGAGTCTTTCAGACATATCATGTCCACAAGTCAGGATTTTGTGCTACAGCTTCTGGGCCTCTGTGCTTGTTGCTTTCTAGTCCTTTTTTGTGAGCCAGTCTGAAATTCTCTCTGGGGGCACCATCTCTGACTAACAAAGCTGTGACTGAGCTGCTGTTGGCTGAGCCCCTTTTGGAGACATGTAGCAGTTCCATGGCACACCCAAATGGTGTTCAGGAGGACACTACACCCAGTGGAAGAGTCTTTGAGGAAAAAACTGTCCATATGTGGATCCAGATTATTTTGCATCATGGGTAAGTACCAGCAGGACAATATACAACAAACAGTAGTATATTTGGGAAAGGATGGCCACTACTGAATTTGCACATCTGGCAGTGAAGGTTGTGGGGACTACCAGGTACCAGATCAATGCACATCATTTTTTACTAGTTTTGCTATTTGCAAAGGCTGAACTTTCTTCTTTGTACCTAGGTTTTGTTTTGAAATTTATGTGATCTAGTGAGGTAATAGTGTGTGCAACTCGTCAACCTGGTCTTCTGCAGCCAAAAGCATGCTTGGCATATGCTTCTAAATTTTTACTCTTGAAGGTGTCTTCTCATGGCAGCACTGCAGGCCCTGCAGGTTTCTGTTTGGCTTCAAGAAATGCTTCTGTAAAATTGTGTACTTTGGAGCATGTTACATTAAGCAATTTTCCCTTTTGCCTTCTGTTCTAATTAAGTTCTGAGTGCTTCCATATTTGAGGCCACAAGTGCAATAAGCTTTTTAATCTTTGTGGAAACTGCAGTTAGTTTACATGTTGTAGGGCTTATGCTGGGCTAGGTGAAGTCAACAGCAGCTCATTTTTAGGAAAAGTGATATTTAGAATCAAGTAAAATTATTATATATTCAGTGTCTATGTGTGGATGCATACATGTAGAGAACTAGGTATTCCCTCCTGATTTGGGGTGATGATCCAGAGTGTGGTTTCTGGAGCTGCATCTAACTTAAACTTTAACTTGAGCTGGCATTAGTAAATGAAGCAGCAGAAGCTACTGCAGGAAGTGGTTCAGTCAGCCTGTGATTTGGCTTCCTCTGGGGACTGCTTGTCTATCTTAATTTGCTGTGTATCCAGCCTAGGGTAACGTCTTGTTTTGACACCTTAAACAACAAACATTATCATGTATTTTGGACCAAATCAATTTCCTTATACAAAGTCTGAAGCAGAAATTGCCTTAAGTATCTATCTGTGCTTTGTGAATGGCCATGATTATTTTGTTTTGATTCAGTAAATTACATTTTCAGCTAAAATAACTAAAGATCACTGCACTGGATTCTCTCTGATGGAATGCTAACTGCCTTATGAATTTTTAATTTTTGTGATATTAGTTGATTGCTGCTTTATCCTATAATTGACTGATAGGGAAATTTTAAATAATTGAGTACTTTGCAGCAAGTTGTGATTGTTTCAGAAGCAGTAAGTGATTGTGTCAAAATTCAAATTGCTTATCACTAACAATTTTCAAAGAATCCGTTTACACTTCTGAAAGTAAGATCATTAGAAAGCCTTTAGAGGCATCAAAGTAGTCCATTTGAGGATTTCTAGAATTGGAAAATTTGTAGGAAAAAAACCATGAGCACTAGAAGATTGGTCACCCCTTAATAAAAATATCATAACCCAAACTATTTTCTTTTAATTGTTATGGATTTCTAGATGTCTTTGTGTCCTTGAAACTTTTTAAAGAATAGGCACAGTAGCAATGTCCTGAGTTCATCAGCTGCAAGATTTGTGCCAGAGAGTCAGAACTGCAAACTGTTTGTTCAAGATGTTAAAGGAATGTGCAAAGTGTTTAAAAATGAGGACAAATGCTCAAGGCACTGCACTTTCACTGCTTCTTAGATAGGACTTCATGTCTCTTTACCTTGGAGGTTCTGGGAATAAATTTGTGCTGCTGTATGTGTTTCTTTCAATACCACATTACCACAGAAGTTGTGTTGGGCTTGAGTTGGAAGACTCAATGGCTCTATTGTTAAAGGACCAATGTCAATATAATTTCTGGCACACTGATATTCAGGGTGCACAAAACAGCTCACACAGCTGCCACTCTGTAAAGCTGGAGGACTAGGTCTTGGTGCTTAAAGCAGTATGAGCACTGAAATTGTAAATCTAAACTAAAGTACCTATAAAATTCTGTCTTTAACCCAGCAGGGATTAATTATAGGGCAACCTCCTCTTAGTTATCTGCCATGTTTTAAAATTCTTAAAAAAAAATTCTGGTTGCTTATGTCAATTCTGCGTCCATTTTGTGAAAAAATAATAGTGTGCTCAGAAATTTGTCTTCTACAGTTTAGAAAGAAGAAGATAATAGCTGTTAACACTAAAGGCTTGAAGGAGCCTTTTTTTATTATTTCAGGCACTAAACCTTGTGATTTCAAGCAAAGCTGAGAGATTAAGTCCCCTGTCAGTTGAAGAATAATTCGTGCTTTATTTATGAGAAAATGCAAATATGCTAACTAGAAGATGATTCATCTTGGGGTGAATATTTGGTCTCTGATGTACCTTAGGACAGGCAAAATGTTTCGTCTGGAAGAATCACACGGAAGTGATGGCCATAAGTTTGAAGTTTGGTTATCCTCAAATGTATAAATGAAGTATTTGTAGATTTTCTTATGTCCATAAGCAGTATTTCTGTTAGCAGTGCCTTAGAATGTATTTGAACAACAGTGCTTCTTATGCTAGACATCTGTGCTTCAAAATACAGCTATTATGTGAAGGGCAAGTGGTTGCCTTAGTCCAGAACTAAGCAAAAGAGCCATCACTGGTGAATATACAAAATGCATTTCTGTGGTGGATACTCCTTTCCAAAGACTCACCAACCAACTACTAGTATCCACATAGCAATGAAAGTATACCTTGTACAGCTTCTCCTACGCTTATTGGTACTTCTGGGTTGGGTTTTTTTCGTCAGAAGAGATGGATTTTGGCTGTGAGCATGTTCTTGCTGGTGGACTCCCAGCTACTTGCATGCTGGTTTTGATGCTTGTCCATGCCGAAAACAGGAATTGAAACGTGTCTGTTAGTTCAAGGGCTGCTTTTACAGAGCTTTTGAAATAATAGGGTTTGGTTTCTTAAGTCATGGGACTCCTCTTCATGAAACTGTTTTAATAGACATTGTGTCTTTTCTCTTGGTTTGGAGAGAATATCCTTTTTAATAACATAGGCTGTAGAATAGAAAATTTTTGGTTTCTGTGCTTGATTTTACATTTCTGTGGAGTTGTATTTGTGCATTGCTACTCAAAGGATGTAGGTCTCATTTCTCCCCAGTCTCCCCTTATGGCCTTCTGTATGGATATCAGACAGGCTTTGCAGAGATGGTGTGGATTCCGTGTGCTGTATGAATGGCAGCTCTTTTATATCTTTTTGTTATCCAAGAATATTATGTGTGAAAGGTCAGAAGCTCGTGTATCTTAAGGAAAGAAATAGAAAATGATGCATTCACGATGTGTTAAAAAACTGGAACTGTCTGAGGTTTGAATCCAAGCTGTTTTGCTTCTGAGAAGTGAAATAGTTAACCAATTTGTAGCAGATAATCTGTATGACAAATTTCTTCTCTTTCCTGTTAACAAATCTTCTATGGAAGTCTAATATATCTTCTCAGATGTACTTACTGTTTTAATTGATCTTTTTCATTCATTCTAGTGGTTGATTTCGAGCCATGAATTACTTGGAGATTATTGGTGTTTGAAATGCATTGATGAATCTCAGCTGAACTTTGACTTTGTTATTTGGGAGTATAATTTTTTTAATGTCCGGGGGGAGATGAAATCAGATTTTTTGTGTGATCATGCAATCTATAAAATCAGTTTTAGTGTGTGTTTTATTTTCAGTGTGGGAGAAGCAGAAATGTGCATGAAACCTTTGGAACCACTGTAATTGATGGCAGAAGTAATAACAGCGCCTTTCTGCTTCACCTATGTGTTACCAATTGTTTCTAATCCTTTCCTTAAAAAAAAATGTTAAAGATTACTGGAGCAAAAGATTACTGTACCTTTCTGTATAGTTTTCTGTTTTGGGGTATTTCTTTTGAACAAAAACCCATTACGTGTTCCACCCATTAACCCAGTACCTGAGAAATATAAAATAAGCGGAACAAGAAATCTGTTTAGAAAATTTTATCATGGGACTCCTGAGAATTTCCTTTTGCTAACACTCTAAATATTTTGCTATTGGGAAGCAAAATCTTCTACTTTTGTTTTAAGGCCCATTATGGATTCAAAAGTATATTCAGTTCTTATGTTATCAAGTATCCAGTACACTTAGGAAAATCGCTGTGGAGAGCAAGGAGCAGAAGGAAATAAGGAGAGGAATGCATTGATTGCATCAGTGTAAGAAAAAACAAAAAACAACCCCAGCCATAAACAGCAACAACAACCCCCCATCCTCACAAAAATAGCAAAAAGAACTTTAAGAAAGATACCTTGTATATGGGAGCAGCCCTTTCATATTGCCCTTGGAATGCTCAGGTGAAGTATGATGAAGTTAGTTTTATGGGCTATTCCCTGCCATATTCCCCTCTGCCTCCCTTGCTCACATGCAAAGGTGCACAGTCTGCAGATCTTCAGAGCTCACAAAGTTCATCTATTCCCCTTTATGCTGAAAATGCTGACCAGAAATCAAAGGGGAATAGTGATTTCAGGCGGGGGGAGCTCCATCTGTGACTGACTGTTTTTCATCATGTAGAGCACAAAATACCATCCCTAATTTGAAGCCTACATCCACACTGAGGAGTAACAGATGCAATGTGCAGAGACCTGCATCCAAACATCTGATTGCTTGCTGTCAGATATTTTTGTTTGTTTAAAAAAAAGTTTGTGATGCAGTTGCTCAGTTTTTAGAAAAAAACCCCAATAAATTAATTATGTCAACACAGAAAAAAGTTATACTAGTTGGTTTTGCAATTTGTTGAACTAGTAGGATTTCTTTTGGTGATATTCTTTATATGTATTCTCAGCGTATCCCATTATCAAGTCCCATGAAAACATTATACTGTGTGCTGCAAATGCTTATTGCCAATATAATAAATAGTTTAATAATGCTCAGACAATCATGAAAGATTTACTGGACCAGTTTTAATCTCTTACTTTACAGAAACCCTCCTGGAACCCTCAGAAGAAGTAAACAAACCTTCAAACCATTCCAGGTACATTGGATAAAAAAAAAAAAAAAGGCAGTTGACATGACTGATATTTTTATATGTTTCCTATGATACTAGGAAATTATGCAAGTGATGTAGTTAAGATTTTCTAGGGTTTTTTTACCCAGTATTTACATAACACAAAGAAATATTGTAACTATTCTATAACAAGGCATAACAAAACAAGGTTAATCGTGTGCAAGGAAATTTTTTTAAGTGTGATCTGTGAAAGCTCAGACCACATGTTGTGACAGCATTAGCACCTTTGTGATGGCAGGAGCATTGTGCTAATTCATCTATTGGGACTTGTAAGTAATTGGAACAATTTTCTAATTTCTGAGTAAAACGGTAAGACTTTTGAGTACTTACGCTTGGAGGAATAAACTTGTAATATATGAGGGTTAACTTATATCAGCTTCACATCCCTTGTATTTTATAGAGAGCAGAATCTTTCTCTGTGCCTATTCCAAAGCAGGGTTTTATAAGGCAAGTTCACTTGGGAAGGTAATGTATCTTCACTTCTGTTTCATGTTCAAATTCATGAACCAGATGGGATTCACTCAATGTGGTGTAGGAGATTTCCCATGTGATTGCAAGGTCATGATTAAAGGAGGTCCTTGACAACTTAGAGAAATGGTTACATTATATCCATCCTAATAATAGTAAAAGGAAGACTTGGGGAAGACCCTGGAAAGGTCATGGTAGACATCTTTGGAATGCCAGTTGTACAAGTACACAATCAGTAGTCAGCACTGATTTACCAGTGGAAGCTGTGTTTTGCCAGCCTTAACTATTTTCTCTTTCAAAGGCTTGGCAATGTGGATGAAGGGAGATCATTGAAGATATAATATGGTTTGACCTTGGTAGACTTGGATTTATTTTACTGTGTTCTCACATAGAAACTTGGGAAGTATAGACTGGATAATGGTAGGCTGGAAACTGACTGTACTGTCAGGCTGAAAGAGTTGGTGGACAACAGTGAGCAGGGTGCCCCAGGAATTTATGTAGGTACCAAATTTCTTTCCCTGAGATTTGTAGGATCAAAGAAATACTGGTTTCAAGAGACCTCTGGACCTTGATATTTTCTGGAAGAGTTTGAGCATCATCTTTGATGTTATCATCTCAATTGCTCCTTACTTTCTTCTCAAACAGACTAAGTAAGCTCTGGTACCTCAACCTTTCCTTCTAGAGGGTGTGCTGGAGGACCCTCTCCACAGTGGTAGTCCCCTAGTGTGCCTTCTCAAACTTCTGAGCATTTTTTTTGAATTAGGCTACCCAAAACTAGGCACTGTAGTCCAGATGCAATCTCACCAGGGTTGAATGATGGTCATAAACTCTGTTCTGAGAGGTGTAGGGAGGCAAAATAAAAATTGATAGAACAGTAATGCAGCACAGAAAGAGGTTGCCCAGACATTCTGGAGTCTGTGTACTTAGAGGTTCTGAAGACTTTGCTATGTGAACCTGTGACTATTCTGATTTAGTGATAATTATGCTCTAGTTTACAGTGGGAGATTGGACTAGATGACCTTATGGGGTCCCTTCCAAGAAGCGTTTCTATGATGGTATCCTTCATTCAATATATGAGAGCTGATTTTGATATTTAAATTCATGGTTTCTACTTAAAATTTTTCTTTCTTCTGTATTGCTAAGCAATACTTCAAAGAAGTAAATGATAGAACTAAAATATCTGTTTCAAAATGATGCTTCAAACTTATACTGTTAATTAAGTAACCTCTTCTCAGAAAAGAAATTCTAGTTTGAAGGAACTTGTATCTGATTTTTAAAAATAACTGGAATAATGTAACCTGATCAATTAATGTATTTCAAAGGCACTTATCTAAAGTCTTTTTTTCAGGACAAATTCCATTTAAAAAAAAAAAAAATCCCTGTTTTTCTAGACCCACAATCCAATTTGGGAAAAAAGGAGGGTGCCAGTTCACAGGGTGCATACATTCCCTGCTTTTGTATGGTGGGGATGTGTTGAATATTTAATAGTTTAATTTATTTTCATAATCCTAGTTGAAGTCTCAGAATTTTTTTTTCAAAGGAAAGGACTAATTTTCATTGTAGTTGCAGGAAATTCTGCCTTGAAATCATTAGGCTTGCAGAGAATGGAAATTAAAGAAGAATTTGATCTGGAATACTTTCAAATACTCAAATGCTTATAAATAAATAATAAAAGGAAACCTCAGAACTCTGTAGAAGTTTGTATATGTCTGCTTCTGTGGGAATCAGTATGGTTGGGGTTTCCAGTTATCAAGGTGTAGATTTCAGTTCATTGGGAAAGACTGTATTTTGTCAGGCTTTGAGCAGCAGGCTGGGCTGAGGTCCCTGCCAACCTCGGCTGTTGTGATCCTGTGGATGGAGCCAGGGGGTCTTCTCTATTGGTACCATCTGGTGCTGCTCCTTGGAGTTGCTGTTCTGCTGCTGTCTACCTTGATGGGAGCAAACTGGGCCCCAGACTTTACGTGATGAAATATGAAAGTGGACATTTAAATGTCAAGTACCTTTTCCTGTGTCCTTTCTGAGTATATGCTGTTTGCATATTCTAACCATGTAAAATGTGAAGGAATGCTTGATACTTTACAAAGCAGAAGGAAGCAGCAGCTTTCTCCAGACTATTTATTGATAGTGGGAAAGAAAGTGAAGTGAGACTAAAGCAGGACTAATAGATAACATCTCAGGAGCAATTTAGATTAGGTGTGTACCTGGCTCTCTTTGAAAAAAAAAAAAAAAAAGGATAACCTTCCATACACATTTTTGTAAGCAACTATACTGGAAGTCTATTGTGTGGGGAGTGCTAAGCAAAGTATTAGCAGGGTTGTGGATGGAAAATGAGCAAAGACATAACAGGACTGTCAGGTTTTGGAGGAGGGGGTTTCTGGATGTCGGCTGAATGGTGTCTCTGAAGTGCATTGTTCCAAGCCTCCTTCAGCTGTGGCTGCTGAGAAAGCTGTAGGTGTTGAGAGAACTGAAAACAAACATTGAGACCTCCTTTAATTTATACTTTCTATTCTGTAGCTATGTTTCATGTATGCTCTTATAAATAATCTTTGGTTATAGTGTATCAGCTCTTATATGCTGCAATTCCTTACCATCTGTGACCATTTTCTGATTAATTTGCACCCCTCTATGGTGTTCTGTTGCCCAGCAAATCAGCTTTCTTAAATATCTGCTTTCTGGGCCTACCTCTCTTTAGAAAGAAAGCAAGCTGTAGTCTGATTTTCTACATAAGTCACACAGTGTAAGTGGAATGGAATGATTTGTTTTTCCTCTGCTGAACAAAAGATATTGTGTTTGCTCAGGAACTTCTTATTTAAAAAAAAAAAGCATATGCCAAGGAATATGTAGCAGTGAGATAACACACACCTAAAGGAATTCTGTGAGGCACATACCTTTGAAAATATATAATTTCTATATTTTTTTTGTAAAGAAGTGTCAAAATATGGAAACCCAACATGGAGCTCTCACTAATGCACCAAAAAGATTTTATTTACAACATACTTGCACATAGGGCCTTCCAGTCAAAAAGACATAATCAATGCTCTGGAATACTAGCATATAAATTTTAGTAATTTTGAAGGTGAAAAAACACAGGGGAGAGATGAAAATGGAAAAGAAGGATCCCGATGTGCAAATAACTTGCACACAAAATTTGATCCCATATTTATGCTCTTTTATATATATAAATCTTGGATTACATGACTGTGACCTAAGTATGTTTTTATTGATCTGGGGACAAATGGCTTCAGAATTTTAGAAAAATTCTGGCACATTTACCTAAAGGGGAAAAAACATCTACTTGTTTTAAGTATACTATATTTTTATTCACTGTCTAGCTATTTTGGAGTTGTTTCATCTTTCGCTGGACATAGGCAAAAAGTCCTGTCCTGTCCTTGATCGTACTGAATTTTCTGTCAGCTGTTTCTTTGGGTAGTCCTGAAATAGTATTTTACATGGAATTTGACTTTTTTCTCCTTCTTTTCCTCTCTAATCTCCTATATAAATTCAGTAAAAGCACAATGTAGCCATGTTTACAAAGAAATCCTTTGGCATAACACTGGCATCTGCTTTGTAAAATAGGAAGTCTGTGTATACAGATGTTGTAACTGATCACTGGTATTCTTTGCTATTACTTGATTCAGTAAATACGGTGACAGCCCACCAGGAGCCCTTGAGCCAGTCTGTATGTGGGGTGCTCCCAGCTGAGCCACTGGCCCGGTACCTATCATTGTCTTTTTACCTGTCCAGCCTTCCCTGTCTGTGCTGCCGCCTAGTCGTTTGGGTAGTTGTTGACGACTGAAAAACCAGAAGGTGCCACTGACTCTTTGTGATTGCCTGAAAGGAAGTTATCAAAGGTGTGCAGAAAGGAAAGCAAGGTGTACAGATGATGGTAGCTTTCTTTCCTTCTTCAGGTCTTACCCAGGACTTCTTTACAGCGAAGTGTAATGGGTTGACCCTGGCCAGATTCCATGGACTCATGTCACCTGACTCATTTCCCAGGAAGGCCTAAAATACAACAAACCTTGCCAAAGCCTAAAATTTAAACTACCACACAAAGGAATACATAATCTTTCATATTTCATGGTGTCTAACATACATGTGCCTCCACTGGAACATCTGAATTATTTTGTAATGTAAATGTTTTGCAGTAACATTAAGTATGATTTTGTCTTCTACATATGTAATTTTTTTTTGAATAACAACTTTTTAGTTGTACTGATCTCAGCTATAAGACAGACAGGAGATGATATTGTAAGATAAATCTTGGAGAACAAGTGTGATTTTCCTAACAAATCTTAGAAGGCTGACTTTTTTATTTTCTCCCTGAAAAAACACTATGTAAGTTATTTCACCAAGTCCATGAGATCTTAAGCAGCTTGCCTGTTGAATTACATCATCATCAATACAACTGGTACATTGCACTTCAGCTCAATTATTAGGGTTTTTTTATATTTTATTTCAATTTGCTATTTACAAATTCCTGGTTTATCATATTTTTTGTGCGGTCATCCCGTAGTTGTGGAAGTGTGTGAGTTTTCTGCTTGTTCATTTTACATCCCTGACTGGACAGCCCTTTAGTACTGAATGCAGTATCTTTAGAGAAAGGAGTAACACAACTGGAGGTGAAGGCTTTTCAGAGATCTGGTACAGCAGAGAGAAAAGTACTGGTTTTTCACAACCCCTTTCCTGCTCTGGTAGGCTGTGCTGTAAGGAAGCAATTACTGTTCTTGTTTCACCCTGATGAAACACTATTTTGTAAGATAAGGTCGGCTTACTGGGCCTTATTTTTTCTTCAGAAAAAAGAGTATCTGTTGTGCTATTGCCAGTTTAGGGAGTGAAAGATGATTTTCATTCCCAATGTTATTTTGCAAGAGATGTCTGAGGAAGCTTGGGAGATTGCAGGATGAAGCAGGTCACGGAATGGGATTTTTCTAAGTATGATTTTGAAGCAGAGAAAAGAACTCTTCCTGTTTTCAGGCTTTGCTTTTGGAGAAGGAGCTGCTGTACCTGATCTGCAGTGTATTCTCAAGCTCTTCTTGTGCAGGAAGGTGGGATGCAAGGAGGTGAAAGAGGAGCACGAGATACAAGTCTGTGTATTTTGAAATAACCCTATACCATAGAAATTTGCCTCTTTTGAGCCATATTCTCAGTTATTTCTGTTCCTGAAGGAAAACAGTAAGTAATGAGAATTATTCTGAAGGAAGTCTAAGTGTTCTGGTCTTGGTTTATCTGGGTAAGCTCTAGAAAATGAGCTTAGAATAGGGCTAGATTTACAATCATCCTTCCAGTTTCCAAGTGTAGTGCCTCTTGCAAGTGTTCCTGCCTCTTGCTCAGGATGAGGCAAAGCACAGATGGACATGTGAGGGCTGCCACAGTGCTCCCCACATCCTGGGCCATGGACACAGACCTTGCTATTTCTTGAGGCTGTGGAGGAATGTGCTGTGGCTGCTCATAGGAAGTGTAGCATAATACCATATATAGCACTGATAAACTTAAGCTGCCTTTCCTCTGTTGTGATCTTATTTATATTTACAAGAAAAACCCCAAATCCAGCCGATAGTTAAACTGGGTCACTGTCATAATTAAGGCAGTTAAAGTGCAAAATGGACTTGAGGAGAAAAGTGTCTCAAAACTGCAGGTAGACTCTCTGTATGTAGGACAAACTATTTTACTGGTCTTGAGTATTGTAATGGAGTTGTGTGGTGAAGTCTTCTCCAGTATGCCTAGATTTGTAATGGTTTTCTGGAGATTTGATGTTGCCTTTGCTTTGTAGCAAAGATTCTTGAGTACTTAGAAAGATGACTAATCCTTTTTAATTAAGTTACCTATTCACAGGTTTAAATTCAGATGTGCTCAAGTCAATAGCGTTTTCTTGACTAGTAAAACTAATAACTGCACACAGCATTCACACTGCTAATGTTATGTAATATTTAACAATCTTGCCCTTACTTTTGTCTCTTTGTTTAATCTTCTAACTCTTCAGCAGTTTAAATTATCTTTAGATAATGATTAGAATGAAGATTTGTAAAACAGACTGAGGAATAAATCTTGAAAGGAGGTAAATGTAACTTTCAGGGAGATTTTTATCACCTCTTTTTTCTTCTATCATTTTAATTTCCCTCAGTTTCTGATTTCAAACTAGCTGGACCTGGTTCAAATACTCATGCTATTTTGACGATATTTATGGATCAAAAGAATATGATTTCCATGGCAACTGCTCCAGGTTTTGAGCAAATATCAGCTTTGAAGGTGCTTTTTCTTTTTTTTTTTTTCTTGGTTTGTGTTTTGTGCTTATTTGATTAACCCCAGGAGGGATTTAGATGTTGTTTATAAACAGAGAACTTAATTTGAAGAAGAAAAGCAAATTTCAGAATAGAATGGAGTGTTCAAGATATTTGATCTGGCTCCAGAGTTCTGTCAGACTCTTTCTTTGTCCTTGAGTGTTTAAGCTACTACAACTTTAAAAAAATTATTTTGTTTATAATTGTTATTTCATAGTTTCTAAATAAGAGTTCAGGTTAGAGTTATTCATATTTATAGTCCTATGGGCCACTGGCTGTCCATTTGATGATGCTGGGTATGATGTGGGTAGGTTGACAGTGAAGATGTAGCTTCTAAGGTGAATTGAGGGATAAGTGTTACACGAATGGGCAATTCTGTAAGCACTGATGATAATAACTGAATCTGATTGTTGCTTGCATGTAGCAAATGCTTTGGAACAAAGTTTTCCCTTTTTGAATGCCTGGTCTGCCTGCATGTTACCTCCTACCTCTTGCAAATCTTAGTTTTGAAACAGCTGCAAAATCCCTGTATCATTGTACACAGCACCAGATTCTTTTAAAGGAGACAGTATTTATTGTCTACCTTATTTTAAAAAAAATATCAAATTCAGAGATTCATGAAATGTGTATCAAATTTTGATAAGCTTTTCATGAATTTTCAAGAAGTTAGTGATAAGTAAAAAAATACTGAATCCATGACTTTAAAGATGGACTAATTCTTGCTAAGACTCAACTTTTTTGACTGTGGTTCAGAACTGCTGTTGTGTGCATGTATATGTATGTTTGTACATTTACATTCATGTCTGTGAGCAGTTTTGGGAATACCTCCCTGTTACTGGCAAAGTTAGAAATCTTACTTTTGGGCTTTGAGCTGTCAGTTGCTAACTCGTGGGTTGTTGAAGCAGCTACGGCTGGTGGAAGCACAAAGACTCTAGAGATGGGTGAAGAGCTGGAATTTGTGTAGAAGAATGAGAAACTGGAAAAGAAACTGTGGACCAGTTCAGTGGCAACATTGAAGAGTTAAGACTATTTCCCCTCAAATTTCTTCCCTAAAATCCACACAGTAAATAAGGATACATGGAGAAACAGGCAGGAATATTTTGGGGGTCAGCTTGCAGCGGTGCAGGGCACATATTTGGGTGGGGATGGGAGTCTGAGTGCCTGCAGGGCTGTTGCTCTAGACAGTGCTTTACTACTGCTGTTCATTGGTTATGTGGTGCTGTGCAAGTGCGCACAGTGTATCACCGTGCACTGGGTGGCAGAGCTCAATGACAGCCTCCCAAGTTGCAGCGCTTGCCTTGCTTCACTGTTGTACCTGCTCTGTCCCTTAATTTGTTTTCCATTGTGTTGCTAATGCATCCGTGAGGCACTGGGCAGTGTAAGCAGTATTATCCTAGTTGGTTTTAGTTAAATCCTGGTCAGAACTTTTCCAGTCTAACAGTAAAGCAAAGTCACAAGTCATGGTTTCTAGTCTCTGTAAGGAACCGCTCTCTAAATATTCTAGTTAGGTTGTAGGGAGCTACAATGTTAGATCACCAGCCTTTAAATACATGTGGTTATGCATATGGTTTGGGGATATTAGGGGGAAAAAAATAAGGGCTTAGAATACTCTTCTTCATACTTTTCTCTATCACCACCCACATTGTCAGCTGCTGTCATGTTTTTCTGGCTTTGATACTGTTATTCATTAAAGATGATAACAGATTAAGGTAGCTTTAGCTACTCAGCTTCTTGCAGTCTTGAAGTTTGTATGCTGTTTGTGTGCCATTTTGTGGTATCACGTGACTGGGAAGTCCTGGATAACACTTAACGTTCTTTAAAAAGCCAGACAGCAACAGGCCTTTCCAGTTTTGGTTTCTAATTTTATTTATTACTTTGTTACTCAAAGAGCTAGAACATGACTGTATTTACAGTGTATTTATTTATTTTCTCATACTTACACTGAAATGGAAATGCTTGACAAAATGCTATGAATTTTCCCTACTATTTTTTTTCCTTTTTTTTTGTGAGGAAACTATGATGATGCCCTCCTGTGGGGGGCCTCCTGTACTTGCACAGAGCATTTTGTCTTTGCCAGACCCAGATACTGCTGTTATTGCAGTCAGGTTACAGATACCACTTAGGAGGAATTAATAGAGTTGCAGGTAAGAACTGGATCAACTGACCAAAGTGTTTCAGTGGGGATTGTTTCACTAAATTTCGCATTTGAATTATGATACTAGAATGAAAGATAATCAGAGCAAGTTTTCCAAGATTTTAACTGGAAGTGTGAAATCAAGATGAGTAACATTTCAAGAGGCTATGCCATCAAGCCCCATGTTGCTATGAGTACCTTATGATTTAAATTCATCCATGCAAATATACTCTAGTTTGGTGGATTCCTATGAAGTTTTGTAAACTCTGGTCTATCTATGATGGATCAAGAGTTGCAAGTTCTTCCTGTAATGGAAAGTTAGTAAGTTTCTTTTTTTTGCAGATTGTCCACTGATATTCATGTTTTAAGACTCTGAACAGGATTAAAAAAATTGCTGTTGCTTCAGGATTTCATCTGAATATTTCTCACAGTTCTAGCTGTGAAGTATTTCTGGTCTCGTTGAATAGCTCACTTTCACATACTTTGTAAAATCAAGAGCAGGTTTTATAAAACTTTGTTAGGATGGCTTCTTTAGTGATGTCTTTCTAATATATGAGAATTGTAAATGAAATTATGCATAGACATACCTGGTTGATTCAGTCTGTGTATTTTGAATACTAGTTTTATCCTTCTAAGGCTATTTAATTCAACAGAGCTGCCTTTGGTGGTTGTAGGAGTGCTGAAGTAAAACTGCTCTTTTCTAACTCAGGAGCTGAATAGTTTGTCAAGGGATGTTCCATGGAGTGCTGCATACCTCAACTCCTTGTACAGTAAGGGAGAACTGCAGATATGTAGCACTTTGATCATGTCAAGGATACCCTGGTGCACAGTTTTTTCAGAGTAAGCCTGATTTGTTGATTTCCTTGCTATGGGGTAACATTTTCCACTCTTGGCTAGAGCATCCTTTTTTTTCCGAATATATACAAATGTCCTGTTTTCAGTAATAGATAAGCTAGTAAAAAAAAGTGTTTGCAAATTCCATTTAAGAAGTGTTGAACTATCTCTTGGATGCATATTTCAGTATTCCAGTGCTACCTACAACTGAACTCCTAACAAGTGGGATTCTTTGACTTCAGGAGGGATATCATACAGAGGCTTTAACCTTTTGGTCATTTGACTGAGTGCTCCACTATTTGCCATGGAGTAAGAGTCATCTGTCTGTCATGGTTTCACTGGCCTGTGGGAGATGAGTTAATGGCTTCAGTTTGCTTTATGTTACAAGTGTCAAAAGTTGTTGATGGCTCTTCCAGCAGAGATGTTAGTGTTTGTCAGCAGAGGTAGATGCCATCCTTCTGCACAGGAAGGACATAGACAAGAAAAAGTAGAGGCATCTGTGCTGTTGCTGTCCCTACAAACATACAGTGGATGCCAGTGCTGCTACACTATTGAGACAAAAAAATGCCTCTTAAATATGTCAGAAGGAAAAACAGTAACTAAAACGCCTAAATAAGGAGTAAATAATGTCTAAGGAGTAAGAGTTCTCTGCTGTGCTGAACCTCTGTGCTGCTCTGGAACTGTGAAACTAAATATGAACCAATATGTGTTCCCTGGGCTTAAAAGTGCTGTAAGCCCTGCCCATCACCTTGGCTCTCCATGACATTGTCTGTTCCTGATTCTGCTTTGTTTTCCACTCCTTGGTTATCAGCAGAGGTTGGCTCTGAGCAGTGCCCTGCAGCCTGGCTGGGCTTGCTGGACTGGGGCATGGCTATCTAGCGATGCAATGCTACTGACCACAGCTCATTTGCTGCTGTTTGGTCACAGGTGCTGCATCACAACTAGTAGCCTTTTTCCAGAAATGTATTTCACTCCTTCCTAGATTGCTGCTGAGAAACTACCATTTGCTCATGCAGAATCACAATTGAAAATGTCAAGTCATTTTGAATTTGCCAGATTAGGAGAGGAAGGGAGAAAGCCCCATAACAGAAATAACTTGTATGAGGGTGAGCCAAGACAGACATTTAACTCCTCTTCATCATATGGTTTTTTTATGTAATGCTTTGAATAGAGGAAAGAAAGACAGGTGGCAGTCAAAGAGCAGTCACCCGAGAACAGGACCATGTGCTCCCTAGTTAGCAGAGTTGAGTAAGAGTGAAGAAATACAGACACAGATGACATAAGATAATAGAAGAGTACAAGGTTGACCCACATTTGAGACTTTAAGAACAGGTAGAGGATTCACACCATATGATATCTTCAGCCTTCTGCTCTCTATCTCTCTCTCCATGCAGTTTTGAATTTATTTTCCTCTGTGGCTCTGGCACTGTTGTGTCTCTCTCAGGGATTGGCTGTCTGTTACTTTTGGCTACTCTGTAGCTTTCATTTTTGGTTTAGGTTTAATGTCCTCTAAGTGTTAGTGCAACATAGTCTGAGATGTTTGTGTTGTTTGTGAGTCATAAACCACTACTTGTCCTGTTTGCAGCACTGCTACTGAGACTAGGAGTGTTAGATAACTACAGACAAAATTATTTGGATTTGTGTTGATTCTGTAAATGTCAAGTTTAAATAGCTATCAGTTGGTCACATGAACTAATATTTTAGCATTTTGAAAATAAAATTAAAAGAACAGTGCTTTGACTCCTCCAGTTACCTGGAGAATCTGCTTACCATGGAGGTGCTGCTTCACATTTACAAAACATTCGTGTTTACAGCCCTACAAGTCTCAAAGTTACCATGGTTTTTAAAAGGCAATATTTCACTGGCTTTAGGTGTTTCTTTGTGTAGACCAGATGAGCTTGATGTGAGAGACCCAGGCAGCCAATTTCTTGCGTTCTTGCAATGAGGAGTTAAGGTAGCAGCAGTAATACAAGAAAAATCAGCTCATATAAGGCAGTGTCAGTTTTGTGCCATTTCAGTCCATGGCCTTGAGCCTCTTGCTTGCTGTCTTTGCATTTATACTGTGTTCTTGCTATTGGAGTCTGCTTACATCAGTATGTGGTTTTGCTTGTAAGGTTATAATGAGGCTAAGAGACTTGATTCTTCAGACTGTTAAGTACTGTTTGTGTTGTGCTGTACACCCTCAAATTCTAATGCTTGAAGTACTTCATACCTTGCAAAATCCTACCATTCTAGAAAGAGAAAAGCATTCAAAGTGTTTTGCAATTCTCTGATGAAAGTCACTTTAGCCTATAAATGTGTCAGCTACAATAATTATTATTACTACTATTATTATTCAGTCAGAGTACCAGTACCACCTATTACTGCATTTAACTTAGTAATCAAAAATTTAGAGAAATTATTCTGTCATCAGAGATGGGAAGGGTTTTAGTATCTCTATCATCCCACACTTTTTGCCTGTTATTTTTCTCTCTATCAAAAACATTTCTCCCAGCTTTCTTCTAATACCTTGATAGGTTAAAGGTTTTATTTAAGAATTAAAACCGGAAACAACTATTTTACTAAGATTGCTTATGTATTCTATTTACTTTCCCTCCTTCTTAAGCACAAAGTCTAGATGAATAATTTTCCTAGTAGTAGTTTTTTTGTCTCAACGTAGCTGGACTTTGTTGAACGTTATTTGGACTTCCGCAAGAAGTAGTCATGTTTGAATATTTTAAATTAACTTTCTTGAAAGGATCTAAACCTGGAAATTTTCTCGTGCTATCTTTTGTAATACATTTGGAGTAATATGGTCACCCTGGTCGGGTCCAGCTGTAAAGTTTGGTTTTTTTATAGACTGAACACTTTGATACAGGGGACGTTGCATCTCAATCATCTCAGTCATTGAAAAGTAGAGCCACTGCTTTAAATTCTTTCTCAAGTCAGTGGAGAAGGCAGGCAGCTCCACAAGGCAGTTTATTCCCTACAAAAAGACCATTTTTAGGATGATTGAGTTTTTCTCTGAAGGCACTTACCTTTCATGGCTATGGAGATACGTAGATAAAAAACCTAGGCTAGACACCCATGTTTCAATGTTAAAAATAATCTCAGCTGATTCTTACTCTCAAATCGTGTATTAACCGAATAATATGCTTTTGGCATCTGAGTTGAAGAGGACTGTAATTAGTCTTTATCTCTGAATCATTACTCAAGCAAACCTTTAAGGGAATTGTTCCTGATTAATGGTTGCAGGACCAGGGTCTGTAAGAATCTTTATAGGATAGACTGTGGTCTCTGCTGCTTTAATGAGTTTTAGTTCTGAGATTCATAATAGCTGGGCTGGCTTTGTGAGTGGCCGTGAAAAATGATTTCTCTCCAACTATGCCACCAGCACTGAGCTGGATAAGTATTTGCAGAATTTTTTTTTCCCTCAAACTGGAGTCCATTTTTGTTTCTTTTGACATGCCTCTTGGTCTTCCTTTTGTAGAATGTGTGAGAAACAGGGCTAGAAACTCATCGTTATATTCTTGACTGTTTAAACCAGAGTAACTTCACTGGGTGGAAACACTGCCCTACTGTTTCATTAAAAGATGAAAGCCATGACTGAGGTCTTTCTTTACACTAGTATCTATAATTCTCCCACTCAGGAGTCTTGTTCTTGTAGTCTAATACTGAAAGTGGGGAATCCTTTGTGTCTGCTTTCTACTGTTGATATAGCTGAAGTAGGCATACCAAGAGGATGTATGAATAATTTGTTAGAAATACATGTTTGAATTGAAAGCAACCGAGAATTTAATGAAAATTTAAAATTTATCTGTACAGTAAATATAGTCAATTTAATAGAAGTATGTATGAAGTTTGGAAAAGGGAAAAAGTATTTTCTTAGAAAATGGCAGGTAATTTTGTTCTTTAAGGTATTGACCTTTGACAAAGTAACAATAAACCTTAATTGCAAGTTCATATATTCTTTGAAGTTTTATTCTTAAAAGGGAACCTTTTGATAGGTGATTCAGATCTTAACAATAGGGACTCAAATGTTAGTTTCAGAAGGAGTTGGTCTGGAATAAGATAAGCCAGGGAGATCACTCTAATTCCTTTATTCCTCTCTCTCTGTCTTGTTTGTGTTTTGGTTTGGTTTTTTTCTCTTTCCACCTAATTGTTTCCCTCCTCCACTAGAATTTCCTTCCTCTCTGAAAGGACACCATCAAGGAACTTACTGATAAACTTTCTATAGTATATAACATGACTGATATGTCTCTGGTTCGGGTTTTATGTGATGAAGTACAATGGTGTTTTTTTTTTTAATTTGTAAGTTCTGAAACCAAACAATGTGTTTGTGCACACTTTTTTTCCTTAAAAAAAAAAAAACAAACCACTGTGTACTCTTTGGTGCAATGTGTTAGTGTTAATTTTAAGCATCCTGTAATGGAAGAACTTTATCCTCCATCATTTAGTCCTGAAAGGATGTTTGGGTTTGGATTGGGTTTTTCAGCCTCATTTAACATTAGCTTAACATGTATTTTTTACAAGATCCATACTCTTGGATCAGGTGACAATTAGTCTCTTCTGCCTTAATGATGTGCTGCTGGGATTTGAAGTTTGGGTCTATGGTTGAGTAAGAATGCCCGCTGCTAAAGGCTGGGAGAGATTTGAGTTCTGAAGGTTTCTAGATTGACTTTTATAGAGTTGTCTACTGCAATAATCATATTAACGTGGTATTTTAAATAGAAGTTAAGGATTTACTCTGTTGCTTCCATCCTCTTTGCTGTCTTTTATGTCCTGGAAGGCTGTCTGGCCATAGTGACTTTGAAAATATTGCACTTAATTTCTCCTAAAAAAAAAAAAATCAATAAGAAAGATTCTTTAACAACTTCCCCCCCACCCCGACAGGTGTCTATAACAATTGCTTTCATAAAGTTTTCTTCCTTAATTTTTCACAGGAGGAAAGCAAAGACTCAATGGTGAGTGCATCTCAGTACAAGACATCAAACATTGTAGTTTTCTGAATGGAATCTTAGCTCTGTCTAAGCCTGTTTACTTCAGTGGTTTCCACCTGCTTCCCTCAAAACTAATTTAGATGAGAGGAACGTCATTAGGAAGCACTTGCACATGTAAAACCAGAAATTGTAGTGCTATTTACATTTTCTTGCCCAATAGAATTGCAGAATTCTCTTTTGAGTGTGTGTACACATGAATATAAATACACACATATGCATATGTAGTCTTCTGCTCCCAACTATTACTTCTTAAAGTTATGTTCTTTTAATTTTCCTTGTTGCTATTTTGGAATTGTCTGTTTTTCAATAAACTGCTAGGGGTGACATTTTATAAACTAATTGGAGACTACAGAAAGGAAAAAAAAAAGTCTTTAAATATTGATGGACTTGGATGGTCAAACTTCAGATTTTGCTACCGGTATTAGTTGAACAGACAACTTCATTCTTCTGGGCAGAAAATTAAATGCTTTTTTACCCATGTGAATTACTAAATTAACAGAAGACACCAGAGGGAGAGTGTATAGTACTTGGTTGATAGGTGCTGACGAGAGAATTATTCTGAAGAATGTTTCAAACAAAAATAGTATCATACCTACAAATCTCAAATTGTGGGAAGAAAATATTTGGATTCCTTTATTTTTCTATTTGTTTTTTTGAATCGTGTAACCTCTATGGTATCAGTGCTATATATAAGACAGGAATATTGGAAAGGATTCTGGCTAACTAATTTACAAGGGCACTCTGAACTCAGGTTTAAACAGACGGTCATAAGTGTTATTGTTTATTCAGATTGTTCTAATCTTACACTTTGCAAACCCTGAACATTTAATTTTAATTAGTTTTCTGATTTTAAAATACAAGATATTAATAGAAGTAATTACAAATGACTAATTTCTCTCCTTTTACCCCGTCTTTAGTAATGGTATATAATTTAGTGATAATCCAGAGAAACCTTGAAGATGTCTGATTTTTTTCAGAGAGAAGGTGGTGTTCCTTTGACAAAAGTCTAATTCCCATGCATTGCCATCAGGCAATCTTGAAAAATCTTAATCTTTATTTAGAATAGCAAGCAATTTGCAGTGTTCATGCAGTTGTAGCATAAAACCTTGTAAAAACAGGTATGGTTCACAAGATGTGAAGTGTGAAAATGAACAGTATGACATGAAAGAATAAAAATGCTTGTATTTTGCAGTTCAGCTGTCTTCTAATGAGCAATTCAATTAAGTCTGGCCTTGTTAAGTAGGTGCTTGAAAAATAAGTCAAGTGATGCAGTAATTATGAACATGGAAAAACAAATACCTCCTTCTTTTAAACAGCAATCAAAATATTTATGTGGAGAAGTTACTACTGTGCAGCTTTTTATTCATATTTTAAAATCCTTAGATAGCTATGTTGAAGAAAAACCCGGTGTGCAAAAACACAGGGTTGGAAGTCTGAGGAGGCATTCAATTCACATCCATCAGTATCTCAGTTTCAAAACTCCACAGGGGAATGATTTAAAGAATATGTAAGTTTTTAATAGGAACAGATTATGCTTCTACTGAATTGTAAGCACATTGAGCATCAAGAGTGAATGATATTTCACAGTGGGTATTTGTTTCCAATTAATGCAGAAAACCTAGCCAGCTCTAAAGTAATAGGTGATACGTAGGTTAGACATTAATGGTGAATACTGATTTCTGGACAGTGTGTTGTACATCTGTTCATGAGAATGTTGGGTGATAACTTACTGGGTTGTCCCACACACTTCTGTTTTGATCGTGGTCAATTATTGTTTCTCTAGGGTAGCAAAATTAAGTCAAAGAGCAAGAGCAGAATGTAGGAGACAATGTCTATCTATAATGTTCAACAGAGTGACATTTTATTTAACTTCAGCAATATCACAGAAGTTGAGAGCTCATTTTTACCCATTGCCATGTGGAATTTGTAAAGCAATCTGTAAACAACACCTTCTGTCCAAGTAACTGGTTTGGTAAAATTCTGCTGGCTTCAGTGATGAGAAAGATTTGGTCTTTGCTTTTCTCCTTTTGTCTTTATCACTGTCACTAGTCACTATGGAACACTTCACTCTGCTTCAGTCCAACTCACACCTGATGCGACAGGAGGTGGGCTGCGCAGTTTTTTTGCAGGGTTCAGTGGAGCCTGTCCCTGTCAGAATTTTACTGAGCAACACCTCTAAAAAAATCTGTAAGTGTGGCCTGTGCCCCAGCTAAGAATAACATGGTGGAACAAGGAAAATTAGCAAGTCTTCAGTTTGGCATCCTCCTGTCTTGCACTAGGAAAAGCAGTGTACTACTCTTTTTTTGTCTCAGGGTTTAGCTCATGGAGGAAGTGGTAAGCCCAAAAATGTTGGAAGAGCTTCAGGCAGTCATGCAAGACTGCAGTAGCAGATTGTGTATTTCAGTAAAAAAAATTTAATTGTGCCACTAAAAGATTTTTGCCCTTGTGTTTTAAGAAGTATCTCTGTATTGTGACTGTTGTAAACTGACATTGATAACTTTGTTTCATTATTGTAGCTGTGGTGCTGCTAATGACAATTTTCTTAGAGATTAATTCAATAGAAAGATAGATAAATTGTTATACCTTAATACTGAAAGCCAAGAACTGACATTTCTGAGATAGACCATATGCTGTAGTGCCTCTGCCACAAGGTTTATCTGCTTTCTGGCCATGTCCAGCACTTTCACATGTGCAGAAACTTATTTGGAAATTCTAGAGCTGTTATGCTTCAAAGTCCCAGATGAGAATTGAAAATCTTTGGACTTATGGGTGTAACTTCTCTTTCTCCTCAGAAAGGAATGGTGTGAAATGCTCAGGAAAACTGTTAAACAGTAGTCTTATTCAAGGCTATGTTCACAGACTTACTGTCTAAATTATGACTGCTTTTGTCTTTTAAGATATGTTTGTGCTCAGCATACTAGAACCATGTAGTTGTATTGTTAGTCAAATGTATTCAAGAACCTCCAAGAGACAGGCAATAATATCTGAATTTTATAAAGAATCACAGAGTCAGATATGAAAAAATCTGTTATTTGACCTTACATAAATGAGGATTTAAAATTTGCCCTGTATCTGTGATCGTGATGCCGTTAAGGATCATGGCTCTGTGCATGTGCACTTAATAATTGTTTCCATGGCTTTCTGCATAGACAGGACAGTGCATTGTCTGGAGGGGGTCCACAGCTTCCAGCCAGCTTTAAAACAAAGCCTTTTACTAACATATGTAGGAGTTTTCCAGATGAAAATATTGAACTGTCCCAGAGACTCCCTCTGGGAGTTCCTGCTGTGCATTGCCCAATTTATAAGAACCAATTATGTGTTAAAATGTGCTGATTAACATCCTAGGTGGACAGTATGGCTATTCCAGTGATTTCCTCTGCAGCAGGAATTACCTAGAATTGACCAGACTGAACATAAATAATATAAAGTAGTCAGTAGAAACTGTTCTGTGTAGAGGTGGGGAACCAAAAAGAAACAAATGCAAAACTCGCCCAAAGCACAAAAGATTTGAGATACAAAGAGTAAGGTTGCATTGTTGAAGACCTTTGGGAATTACTGTGACAGTAATTTCAATGAGATGAAAGCTTGCTTCATGTAGATGAGAGAAACAAATGGCTTGACTTGGCTTTTATGTATGGGAAGTGTTTCAGATCACTTAGATTTTATGGGTGTTCTCTTTTCCAAATGTACCTTGCATTACCACTGTGACTGGTGATTTCTGATCCTTTGGGAAGAAAATTGCATAATGTCTCTTATTACTAGCATTTAATTGACATTTTATTCAAATAATTTATTTCAATTGCAGGACTTGAATGTCACCTAAACAGTAATTATTTTCCCTATATTATATGTTACCAAGTATATCGCAAAACATCCTGCATTACAATGAGTTCATTTAAAGGAAGATGATTCTGATCAGGGAAAGAATGTTTGTAGAATAATTTGGTAGAGTGGCAGTACCAAATGGATCATGAGGTGGTTTGGGTGTTTCTGATCATGTGAAGTCAATGTAAGATTATTAAAATACTTAAGATAGGATAATCTTACTAGAGACTTAATATGGAAATCATGTATGGTGTGGGACATATATAATGGAGTCCCTGACTGCTGTGCTAAAGTGTTTTGATACTACACTGAAGCATCAGATCTATTTGATTCTTGCTCTTTCTTCTGAAATTATTACAAAATACTGGTAGCGACTATTGTATTCTGAGCACTTAGTTGCTAGGCAGTGCCTTAAGCCTGGTGGTAAGTTTTACATATATCATCAGCTAGCTGAGATTTTTTTTTTTAAATATAGTTCAATTTGTAAAGCAAAATTACTCTGTAGACAGTGACCAGAAATTGGAAGTCTCACTGTTATTGGTCATGCTTTTCTTTTTTCTCTGTGGACAGATCTTCAGAGTTTTCTTTTCCACCAGTGAAAAAGAAAGCGGGTTAAAAGATAAGAACTTACTTGTAGGATTCCAACCTGATTGTAAGAACACTTAAGACAGTGACATAATGGTAATGACAGAAATGCTAGCAGCAGTGTTAGAACAGCTGAGAAAAAGGGAAGAAATAGTTGCTCCTCTTCTGTTTCTTTGTGGGATGGAATTAATGATGGAATCATCATGCTTCTCAGGAGCAAAAGGTGGAGGTGCTGGGTTTTGCTGTGATGCGTTTTGGTAGTTATTAATCAAAAAAAAGTAAAGGGAGTGGAATGTCCTGGAGTTGCTGTAGTTGTTTCAAACTGTGTAGGTCTTGTGGAGCCAGCACCTGTGCAGGTAAATAGCATCCTGCTGTCCTTTACAAACTTGTCTGGTCACATGTAGTTGGTGTGTTTGTGGGTCAGTTATCCTTGGGCACAGTAATTATCTCTAGGCTTTGTACTTATGACATAATTATCATAACTCTAGAAGAGGGTGGTGTTGAAATGACACTGTATTTTCAGAATTTAACACGAACTGTTTATGTGCATCACGCTTCGGGTTAATTTTCCCTCTGGCAGTTGGTGAGGTATCTGACCAAGACTGTTTTTCCTGTCAATCCATCCCTCTATTTTTTCACTTCCTTGAGTAAAATATGCTGAACTTTCTAAAACTATCAGTTTTTCTCATGAGCTGTTACTGGAAGGTGACAATTGTTTTATCAATACAAGATGCAGTCAGTTGTATTTCAAATAACTATCTGATCACACTCTCAGGCAGCTTTGGTTACTATGTGTGTTTGATTTTGACACTTAGTGAGTTATTAGCAGTAGATGTGTAATGATGAGTAACTTGCTCTGTTCAGGAGTGGCTCAGCTTTAATCCCAGCTCCCAGTGTGAGCCAGGCTACATTTTAGGCACAGGTGCAGGAAGATTGCTGGGGAGGATGACTACCCTGTGGTCCATCTTCTGAGCAAAATCATGCTTTGAGGGCATAATTGATTTATTACTCTGCTGACCATGTATTTGTGCATACAAAAGAGAAAGCAACTTGTTAACTATCAGAGTGGATATGTCATGTATTAGAATAACAATTTGTGTACTCTCATCTCAACAGATACTCCTCTGTGGTGATTCAAAGAGCAGTAATGTAAAGTAACCTGTTCAAAGTAAATGTTAAAGCCACTTAGAAAGCTTAAGGCATTAGTTTTTGATAGAGTTAAGTACCAAAGCTTGCTTAAAAGACCCACCTGTTCCCCTAGCACAAAGTAATAGTGTCGGATACGGTGACTGGAGGTACTGGAGGGCCGTGCCCAAAATAATACTAGAGTTTGCATTGTAACTTGTATTGCTGATTTGGAGTTGTGGTGGTTGTGTCATTTATTTAGTGGAAGGAACTGCTTAGCATGGTCAGAATGACAGAATACAGCATCTCAAAATCAGCACAAAGTAGTGCTGATTTGGCAGTGATGGGGCTGTGTAGTCTAGGTATGGCTGACTAACCTTCTCCTTTCTCTGCTGCACTCTGTTGCTGTAAAGTCATTTGCTCTGGATGGTCAAAGTATGTATGTTAAGGCTTAAAAGAAAATTATTTTTTTTCTTTGTTCTATTAATACAACACGTTTTATTACCAAAATTAGGATACACAGTGGTTGCAGACTTACCTTCAGTGCTGTGTTTCAGCAACTCTGTAGTAATGAATATATACGAGAAACCATAAACTAGATGGCCTGTACTTGTCACTGAATGGCTGGCTGTACATAGAACTGTTATGCCCTTACCTGATTCTTTGTTTAGTTAATACTCTCTGCACTGCTGAGGGATGCTTTTCTTTTATACTGCTTTAGAAACCTAATTAAGTGCTTGTAAATTGTAATTATTTAAAATTCAGCCAAAAGGGTTATGCACTAATGGAATTTGATCTTTTTGGACATACTAAATTTGATTTAACATTTTGTTTTCATCTTCTGCTTTTCCTGAACTTAGAAGTGGAACGAGGTCTCCGAAAAAAGGAATAATCTGAAATGCAGTCTGGTAAAACTCAGGCTATTTGAAACTAGGGACAGAGCTTGGCAAAAACAGTTCTGTGCTTAGTCATTCCAGACTTAGCTAAAATCTGAAAATAACACAATGTTGAATTTTCAATAGGTATCTTAGGCTTTTCTTACTGTTAACGAAAAAAAAAATAAGAAGGGAAAATAGAGAGCAACCAAGCATCCAAAATAAAGCATGGCATAGATAGATAGAGAAAGTTTGACCTGATTGGATTATATTTTATAGTGTATGCCTCAAGAATATCAGCAGCTATCAGCCTCTCGCTTTCACAGCTTCAGCTCTCTCCATTTAAAAAATTGAGCCACCTAAGAGAACATAAGTTTCTTTTCAGTTGTTGATATGTCAGAGCTCCTAACAAACCACTTGCAACCCAGGGTCACTCCCAAACATCCTACTCTATCAATGATAAAATTCTTTCCTTTTGAAGGATTCAGATTTGTTTTAGAAAATTAAGGAAGATGTACTGTCTAAAATGAGTTTACATACAGAGTTCGGGAATTTTCCCAGGGGAAATATCACAAGAGTTTCATATCAAAATTCCATGCAGAGTACTAGCTTTTAGTGCATATCTCTATTCATTTTATAGACTTTTAGCTATTATTTTCAAGAATATATGTTAAAATGTGATCATCTTGCTATCTGGATTATATTCCTGCCTTTCACATTGGATTAACCTGTTTTAACATTAAGCATAGGCATATCTTTTATGCTTTTATTTATTTACTGTGTCTACACAATTTCAACAGAATTCTATGTTAATTTAACTGCAGTCTCTTACTAAAATGTGAACTAAAATACGTGCTTTTTCAGTAAGGGCTGGAACTTCAACTGACTGGAAATGACATCTCATTATTGTGAAATATTTAAAATAAATGAATGGGCCAGCATTCCTAAGACATGAAAATGTAAGCCTGCCCTTGAAATGAAGTGTAGCCAAGTCCTTCATGCTGTGGAAACATTTAATACGTTTGGATAGGTACAGATACATACACAGCTGTAACAGAGAATAATGCTATATGATGAGATAGAAATGGGAAGAATGACATAAAACATGGAAAATCAAAAAAGAGTATTAAATATGGGGCAAATATCTCTTTATGAGTTGCCTGTTCTTATGTCGATGGGAGAAAAATTAGACAAAGACAATTTAGCTGCTTCCAAAACACTAACTCACATCCTCCTTTCCGTCATGAACAAGGAATATTTTATTCATTTTCCTAGGAAAGATTCCTACAGATATGTAATCTTTAGACTAGAATATACATTTAGGAAGTACTATGCTATGGACCCTTTCACTGAATGGGTAGTGTTAATAGCGACGGTTCAACGCAGCGCTGGTGGGGTGAGAGGGCTGTGCTGTCTGTACTGTTGGTGTAGCTGAAGGCCTGGAAATAGTTTGGTGTTTTTTTGTAGCTATGCAGTGGGAGTACAGGGAGCTCAAGAATGTGACTGATAAGCAGCCAGATAAGACTCATGAGCAGAATGTCAGAAATCCATCAGAAAGAAAGAAGAGGTTTACACTAAGCATGTGTGGTCTCAAATGAGAAGCAGCACAGAGAATATCCAAACATGACAGAAATACAAGCATGAATTGATCACACTGTGCTTTTAATGAGTGGTGTGCGTTTGTATGCTCAGCTTCTAAGCAAAATTAACTATTTTAAAGGTGTGTTTCAGTTGAATTGTAGAAAATACAGTTGAAGTTTTGATTAGTGCAAATGTTTTTGATTAAAGAATTAATTACAGTATATAAAGGTGAGGTGTGGGCTGGTTTCTTTAAATTTATATACTGTGTAGTTCACTTTCCCTGAGGGATACTGAATGACTTGTACAAAGTGCGCAGTCTGCTTTCTGCAGCCATTAACATTTGGTTAAAGCATGATGCTGAACCCAGTCATATCTGGGTTTCAGAAGTTAAAAGATATAAATTTTGATAATGCTTCGATTTCTACATTCATAAGAATATATTTGTTACTCTACTTTTTCCATGTCTGCTGCTTTGATGTTTTATGACCAGGAAAGAGAAGGAGGAAAGTGAATACAAGCATGTACCCATTTTTGTTAGGCTACAGTTCCCTGGGGCCCAGCCCTCATCCTGAAGTATGACCAAGTTTAACGTTAGGTCAGGTGGCTCAGGGGCAGTTGAGGTACAAATACCTCCAAAGGTGTCTATTCCTCCATCTCCCTTGACACCTGTTTCACTGTTCATCAGAGATATGTCTCTTAGTTGGTAAGCAGCCTGAGAAATAGACATCACTACGGATTCTCAGTGTATTCCAGTGGTCTCATTTTGTGAATCTCTCAACGATCTCCTGGGTAACTAGAGTAATATAAATGTTTGGAGTGTTCTGTGTTGTTTACCCTTTTTACTAAATGTCTTCCCCAAACATATATATCCCTATTGTGTTTTTCTTAAGCAATTAAAAATCAGCTCATGCCTAAGTTTTTTTTTCCCCCACTGGCTTAGAGTGGCAGAATAATTGGAACAAACAACCTCCATTAAAATAGAGTTTTCAGACTATTAATAAAACTTTGTAGTTATGCAAAGTAAGAGAAGGATAGTCAAATTTCATACTTCATGCCAATATGCTGATCATCACAGGAGTTCAGGAGAAAGTTTTCTTCAGATTTTAGCACCAAAGAACTTGCTGTAGTTCAGTTTCCCTGTAGACCTCACACATTAGGTTACTAATAGACAAATGCTGCTGAAATTGAAGGATTTAATTAACCAGATCCTGGACTCTCTTTTTCATGTTCTCTGCTTGTTCAGAGTAATAGAATGGAATTTTCAGGCCTTCATTGAGCTTACTTTTACAGTCTTTGGTACTGAAGGATGTTCACAATGTGCTTTTAATGTGTAATGCCAAGAACCTGTAGTAAGTAAGAGGTAGAAAGGAGTACTGTATGTACATGCAAAATTAAGACACTTTGTTGGTGACTTTTTGAATTTTATTGTGAATCTGCACAACGTTGAGTGAGTAAAATCTGCAATAAGAAACCTTAAACTGAATTTTTGTGAGTTTAATCTGAGTGCTCTGTGTGGTAAGAAGGGACGCAATGCCAGCCTTCCAAATGCTTTTGTGAGCACACATTTTTGCACTGGCCATGTCAGGCAATATTGAGTGCCTTTTATGCAGACATTTGAGAGGCTCTTCCTCTGCTTCCTTCATGGCTCCAGTCATTGCTGTATCCAGTGGGGTGACAGCACTGCTGCTTCAGCGGACTCCCTAAGAACTGGCAGATGTTACTGTGTCTTCCAAACGCACATCTCAGAGTGGAAGGAGGTGGTCAAGGTACTCTTCCATCTCTGCACTGGGCAATGAACTTGTTCCATTGTGAATGTGGAAAACAGACCTTGCAAAAAATGGTTCCTGTAGCACCTTACATCACTGCATATCGTGAACTGTCTGTTTGAATTTAAATTATAATCTTGAAACCAGTTACATTCTCCAAAAGTGGAAGTGGTGAATTAATATTGATTGGGAGTCCAAACTTCCATCACAGGTAGTGATGTCATCTCACTAGATGGTGCTACAGAATCATTTTGCCTAGAGATAGGAAAAAATATGCTTTGTGTGATGATTAATGGCCACTGTATTTCTGAGAAAAAGATGAATTAGATGCACAAGTTCTTGTCCGAGAAAGTTACAGGTTTTATGCTTTAAACTTTTTAATGAATAATTGAATCTGAATTGTAATAAAAATTTTTTGCTGAGGAAGATTTGAAGTAAGAACTAAGAGTAAATCATCACTACATATATATATAAAAGATGCAAATAATGCCCATTTTCAAATCTGAAATTAAAGGATTAAAGACAGAAAATAAGAAAAACAAAGAAACGGCAGAAAACAGTGAAACTATGCTTCATGTGAGCAAATATTTTCAAGATTTTGATGGGACTCGTGGTGCTGTACCAACATGATGGAGATTGACTTTTTGAAATACCTTGTTTTAGAATACTCTTGATTTATATTACATCTTGCTGTTTTGTACTTTTCTGAATATTAATGGTAAAATTTAAAGGATGATGTTTTTTATAGACATTTATTTGTATTTCTATAAAATTTGGGGCACAAAGAGCTAGTTTGCAAACTGATAGCAGTAGATTACAACATGAAGATTCGTTGTCCTAACTTGAAGTAGTCTCAGTACGTGCTAAACATAGAAGCAATATTGCACATATCCTTATAGTTCCCCAAGGTGAGCTATAACTAGCCAGCTCATGCCTAGAATGACAAGGAGGAAGTCTTCTGCTGAAAACACACAAGATTGTGATGCAATTTCAGCTTTAGCCAGGTCCCTGCAAAGCCAAGTAACCTGGTGCAATGCATAAGCTGAAAAGTGAGTCAAATCTAGAGACAGGGAAAAAGTGCTTAGCAGTATTATTGGATTCACTGAGCCATGAGCCCATCAGTAATATCACCTGGGCGCACCAGTCTGATCAAAGAGCAAGTCTGTATATTTTGAATATAGTGCATAAGTACTCATCATTGCAGAACCTCAAAGTTCATGGACAGAATTAGGCAAAATGTGCCCAAGAGGTTGAATACAGAGAACGCGTAGAACTTGCATTGAAAATCCTTGATGATCTGGAATATTTCGCGCTACATTCTGATATACAATAGTCATAAGTAGACATAGTTTATACTTCTGAGAAGGATTGCTACTATGAACGCTTAGTATACAGCAGAGTCCCTACTGTGGGTTGATTATGAGTGACTTCCATGAACCGGGAAACCATCTAAGGTGAGACTGATTTAGACATGCAAACTAATCAGTGTATTGCAAACAGGTATTGATATGCTGTCCTGTATTCAGTTCCTGGGAGCACCATAAAAACATTAAGCATAGCAGAGCAGAACTGGGCAAATAATGGGTTTTTTGCTTGACTGCTGAAACAATAAGAAAGTAAAAAGAAATTAAGAAAAATAAATCCATCTGAAACAGGTTTGTGTTTTTTTTTTTTACAGGCACTTTGACTAATACCACTTAGAGGGGTAAAAAATTATCAACACTTGACAGAGAAGAATTCTTTTTAACTCTTTAATTTTTATAAAGTTAAATTTGACATAATGCTATTCAAAAGGAAAATGTTGTAAAGTTTTATCTTGGAAGTATATAAAATTGCTCTTATAGCCACAGTTTTTCATTCCAAAATGGATGACATGCTTCATATAAACAAGTGACATTTTTATGGATAATTCTTGCCCTTGCAAGAAGTTGCAGCTCTGTCTTGTAGTGCATATGATATTCATTAATAGAAATAGAGCAGAATACAGAACGTGAAATGGGCTATTTGAGATAAAATTGCCCACGGATGGCTAACAAATTTGTCTCCTCTTCTGTTATTAGGACTGCTTCATCATCCTGCTCTTATGGCTTATGCACACTGATGCATGACATGATTTCTATGACAGAAATGCAGAAGTTATTTGTGTAAATGGTGTAATCTTATTGTTTAGTGCATAGCGTTCTTCTCTGAAATACTCCTCTCCAAAACCAGAATAATTTTTATTGAATAGTTTAAAGCTGCACTTAGTGTTATTGATGTTTTAAGAAATCATAACAATTGAGTTAAGTATGAGATTTCTGTTCATTCCAGTGAATATGATGTTCCTTTTTAATCATCCTTTAACAAGTAATCTTGTTCTTTTTTTTTTTTTNTTTTTTTTTTTTTTTTTTTTTTTTTTTTTTTTTTCTTCTGAGTGAATGAAGAACAGCTGTTCTCAGGGGAAATGGTTTTGGTCTGTTTGGCATATTTTGCTTAAAATATTTGTTTATGAACAGACTTTATCAAAAGTATTGAAATTTAGCTAAAAGTTAAGAAAAAGCTGCCCTAACTTTCAATTCCAACGTAGGACAGAAGATCAGTAGAATTTGGATAGCAGCCTTTATCTGGTTTAATCACAATGCTGAACTCATTGGTCCCAGTATTAGGCTCTTTTGGAAGTCCTTGTCCATCCTGTACAGCTGCTCTGCCAGAATGTATCCTCTGCTGAAGGGGAAAAAGATTCTAACAGGATAATAACCCAGAGTTGACAGCCCATACTGTTAGAGGTCTTTCTAGATCTGGTCTGTTCTCTGCCCTGAGCCAACTGTCCAGCCTCAGGGAACCCAAGCCCTGTGATCCAACGCCTGCTCTGTGCTGGGACTGCTGTTTTCAGCGTCGTCACTCTGCCAGATACGGGAAGCTGTTTCTCTGTGCACCAGGCCTGCTAGCCAGGGTGGAAGGTCATTCCTTTATTCCTTGTAGAGGCAGACTGCTGATTGCAGAAGTGCAGAGAGCTTAGCAGAGCACTGAAGTTGAGAGTTTGGAGGCAGGCAAGACCAGATTTGGTGCCCAAAAGGATTATGCCCCCTGCATGCCAGAGATCATTATACTGACCCCTAGCTAAGGATTTCACTACAGATTCCAATCTGAAGTTGATACACATGCCTTGAAAACCCTGTGAATTCACAATTTCTTTTCTCCACAG
Organism: Grallaria varia; assembly: GCA_013396735.1. NCBI lineage: Eukaryota > Metazoa > Chordata > Aves > Passeriformes > Formicariidae > Grallaria > Grallaria varia. The sequence continues at coordinate 248,541 of VWZG01010265.1, forward strand.
CCAAATCATCAAGCTAATGATGCTAAGTGAGGAACATTTAGCTTAGTTGCTATGGCAAAACTAGAGAGGGCACAAAGCTGATACAAAAAGTCTGTCATCTTCAGTGTCTACACTAGCTTTCTTTTTTTGCCTCTTTCTTTTTTTCCCAAGGCAGGAAATATTTGAGAAAGAATGAAAAAGGGGTTGTGTATATGCTATTATGTATACATTTTTGTAGTAGGTGCAAGTTATACATACTGGCATTTCATACAAATTAATAGACTTCTAGAGAAGTAATTTTCATTATGAGATTTACTCATAATGATTGCCAATTTGGCAGCTTCCTGCAGTGCGTAATATTACATCTGCTTAACAGGCCAAATGATAATATACAACCAAATCCAGATTATTTTCTGGAGCAAGTGGCTGTGAAAATAAATATATTACCAAAAAGGAATATTGCATTACAATGTCGATATTTTCTGTTGGTTTTTGTTTGACTTGGCTTGTTTTCTTGGTTTAAAAAAAAAAAAAACACAAAAAGCCCCAAAATAATATGAACTTTTGCTTGCTTTTCTTTCGCAGCAATAACATAGTATGTACTTGAAAAAAAAATTTGCCAAAAGGGATTAGATGTTTGTCTAAAGCATTAATTGCAATATTGTAGGAATTTGTCCCAGGTGGAGCTATGTCCTGGTATTACAGACTTCATTCCACTGATTCAGCTGTATGTAAGAAATCCTGGAAGATTACCTGTCTGAGAAAGAAATCTGAAAGCCCTGGGGTATCTCAAGTTTCTTGATGGTCATGGAGAATGTGATCACCTATCCCTGGCTTTGAGCTGTAGATTGCAGCAATCAAGGAATCTGACTGTCACATGAATAGGCCTTTCAGCTAAGAAAAATTGAAACTTCTAGCAATTAAGTTTTATGCTTTGGTTTAAGGAACACTATGTTGCTTATATAAGCAAAATCTGAAATCTTAGTCGCTTTAATGAACCTTTAGGAGTTTTCTAACTGTTTCTTAGTTCTAAGTCTTTCTAAGAGATGAACAAAATGTGAGACATGACTTACTCTTTCTGCTGCATGTGACTCACCTATTTGTTTTTTGTGGTTTGTCTTTTTTAGGACCTCCTCACTAGTCTTTCGAAAACAAAAGTTTTGTTTACTTTTTAAGCTGAAGGAAGTCCTTAACGTGTTTTGGGTTTTTGTGTATGTAGGGCAAGTTCTTGCCAGACTATCATTAACTTTTTGCCTTGCATTGAATCTCTGGTAAAAATTTGGCTCCAGCATTACTGTTATTTTATGCTATGCAAACTTAAGGCAAAGGCATAGGTGGTGTCTGGCAGCACAAGTTAATGTAAATACTTTTTCAGAAACATTTCATGTTCTTTCCATCTTCATCTTTTTGCAGGGTTCTTAACATCTCCTTAACTCTCATGGCAACATGTGGAGTCATAGGTGCTCTGAGCATCTCTCAAGATGTAGACATTTTATCTGTTCCCTTAAGACTTTCTTGTTGTTTTCCTTTGTGTTAATTTTTGGGGAGGTTGTTTTTTGATGTGCTTGGTTTTTTTTCATTTGGTTGTTTCTTTTGTGGTTTTTTTTTTGTTGTTGTTGGTTGGGGTTTTTTTTTGCTTCGATTGCAGTTTTTTTTAGGGACGGGGGTTTTGTTTGTTTTAACATTCCCACTGCTCCTGAATGCTAGATAGTTTGTGTGAAACAGAATACTGCAGTCCTGATGTCTGCTGTGGTTTTCTATCACAGCCTTACTTATAGGAGTGCTACCTGAATTTGACTATGACTTATTTGAACATTTCATTTGTGTGTGTAAATTGCCAAGTAAGGCTACAGATTTGGAAAGATCAGGTGATGATTCAAAGCTTATTCCACGCCTGACATCCTTCTACCATTAAATTCTGCATGTTGCAGGACATACAGCATTTTGCAGACATAAATATGGAGAAGTATTTTATATATGGAATTAGTGTAAAGAGAAAAGAGAATGAGTGGGTTGAAATCAATAGACACCATCCACAGTTCATAGCCTAAACAAGTTTTAAACTTAGTCATTTACTTAACTATAATATTTCTTTTTTTTTTTTTTCTTTTTTTCTTTTTTTTCCTGGGATGTTTCAATGTCTGTTGTTTTGATATGCTGGTTATTTATTTCACTTAATGTTCTGTAATGATATTCAGACTTTCTGAAGGTAAAATTAAAAAAAATAATTTGGGACACCCTAGTAAGTGGCCATAGAGCAGACATTACATAAATATGTTATAATTTATTTTACGAATATTCAAGTTCCTCAGTATAATTAAATTCCTACTTTCTACTCAGCCACATGGAGCTTAATCCTGTGATATTGTCTATCCTTGTGCAACCTTTCTAGTGAGTAGTCTTCATGTTAATCCCATTCCATAAGTGGGGCTGGTAAAAAGAGCATGGTTATGAAACATTCCGAATTGTTATTTGATCAACTCAACAGTTAACGTCAAGAAAAGTTCAATTTGAAGCATACTAAAATTTTTTATAAGAATGTCATTGCTGTCATTGTACACCTAGTACGGAAGCAGCATCAAAAGATAAATCAATCATAGAAGGAAACAGTAATATCTATATTGATATGAAAACTGGTGACCTTATTGGGAAAAATATGCAATTCTTTATTTTGCAATAAAACACATCAATATTTCCTTCCTTACATTTAGCAAACATCAGATTGATATTTTAACGTAGCTGTTCTTGAGCAGTTTTCTGTATAACTTGAAGGCATGCTCAGATTTTTTTTCCTGGTTTTAAAGAATGACAGCAAAAGCACCTTTATCTGACATTTAGGATGATTAAATTTTGAAAAATCACTTGGCATATTCAGCATGACTCCACAGGGTACTTTTGCTTTATAAGGCAATGGATCATGTTAGCTTAACTTATATTTAAGATTTGCTGGCCTGATATTATTGTGTTAGGCAGTATTGCTGAAATGGAAACATAAAATTTTGCTGCCAGGAGATCAAGTCTGTGCCTGCCCTGCACTATAAATTAGTTCCATAAAGTTTTAAAATGCAGTATTTGCTTTAACCCAACTAGGGTTGTAAGCCAACAAACTGTGCTTAAATATATAAAATTAAATCCCAGATCAAAAACGTATGCATTTCTCATTTTGCCATCTTACAAGCTATACAAGATACACTGGTATTCTGAAAAAGAAATTAACTTCAATTTAATATCTTTACAAATATGAAAAACCTTTTTTAATAATTTTTTAAAAAACCATGGTGCTGATGTAGAAACAGATTTGGGAGTGTCAAGACTTCCTCTTCTGCGTTCCTAAAGGCTGTGTTCATTGTCTTAGTGAGTTGAGTCCAAGGCAACACTGTGCTAGAAAAAAAAAGTATATTCAAAATTTTTAAGAAGTCATGGATCCGAAATTGCATTTGAGAAATGGATACTAATCTCTTGAAAAAAAAAAAAGAATTACTTTTTCTACTCTTCTGTGCTTAAACATTTGAGCAGTGCTCATTACTGCCGTTGATCTGGGACTGTGGTGAGGATGCTCTGCATGACACTCTGGTACAGCCTCCTTTCTGACTTCACCTTTCACCTTTTGAGGAGTGCAGGTATAGAGCCAGCATGGAGATTCCTACAGATCCCCTTTGCATGCCTGCTTGAGTCATTTAAACTTCCCTAGTTTTCTTTTCTCCACTGTGGGGTCCTGTTGTGCCACTTGATTGAGCGAAAATAGTTTCTATTAACATGCAACTTCTGAGGGTCATGGAGGACCCTTTTTTTCTTCAAAAGAAAGAAGTAAGTTTGTTGCAAAGCTGGGAACCAGGCTCTTGTCTTTGTCCCAAGAAACAGACTTGCTGCGTTAAGAGAATGCTAGGTTTGCAGCTTTTCTAATCACAGAGATGTACCTTCACAATAGATCTGAGGAAGAGAGAAGCTAGCAAGTCATTTGCTTGCAGTAGTGTATCAAAAAAAAGACAAGAAGAGCAGGAGCCAAAGTGAAGCAGACGGTCTTGACGTCTTCAGGTCAGGAAAATTCTTTGAGCAGTCTGTTACCTTTTCCCTCCTTGCCTGTACAGGTTTAATATCTTTGAGAGTATTGCATGTAGGCTTTATTAATAGTATCCTATTAAGAATTTTGTTGCTTAAGTGAAATGTAAATCAAGAGAACAGCTCCAACCTTAGTGTGGCAGTCTGGGAGTGGGGGGACAGGGCCCGAAGAGCAGGGAATGGGCTCCCTTACCTGTCACTGTAGCTGTGCTGGGAGGCTCAGTCAAATTTTGGTAGCTGAAGGACTCTCAACAAATTGTACTAAAGCCTTGCAGGCTCTCAGGTGAGGTACAGCAAGGAGTTTTCCACCATGCCTACAAAACTGACACAAAGCACTGAGATGGCTCCCGATAAAGGTGCCCACACAGATTTGAATGAGTGGGTTTTCTCCTGCCTGGCAATGTCAACGGTGGTGGTTCAGGGCTGCAGATGCAGCAGAAACCTATTTGTGATCTAATCAAATACTGTGAATTAGTTGAGCTAATAGACTGGTTATAAGACTTTTCAAATCTGTGTTAATGCCTGTTGTTTGTCACGTGTGTCTGGGAAAGGCAGATACAGGGAATGCTTTTCAGAGTCTGATGTGCATTGGTTAGAGCTGGTGGCTGTGCAGGGCCTCAGTGGAAACGAGCTGCTGCTTGTACAGTGACCTCTCTCTGACTCTTTCCTTCCAAGTGCTTTCTGTGCAGCACAGTGCTTGGGTTGGTAAACTAGCCAGAATTTTACAGTGCACGAATATGTTAATGCCTGCTTTGCATTATGGTTGTTTACAAATCAATTTGAAAATTGCAGTTGCACTGCTGGTCTCTTCACTGGTTTTGCTCCCTTTGCAAGTTTGTTCTGGAAAAGATAAAAAATTTTAAGCTGAAGCTAAAATATCAGAAAGGATGCAAATTGGTGCAGCATTTGAGTAACAGAAGCCTGGAGAGTCATTAAAATATTTTCAAGAAGCTGAGCACTAATTAAAGTGATACATTTCTGAAGAAATATATCTGATTGCTTGTAACATCACTTACTATTAGTTAATTAAATATCCTAAAGGATCAACACACTTTATGAAAGCTTATTCACTGAAATAATTGAGAATTAATTATAGTTATAGAAAAGGACAACTGTTAAGACAGGTGCTACCCAAAACTACAGTCCTCCCAGCCACACCTGTGTAGTGCCTGTACAAACTGAGACACATGAATGCTGCCAGTACTGCCTATTCTGAGAGTTTGGGGTTTAGCTCCTTTGTCTTTTTGGTTTCAAAGTCTGTATGAAAACCAGATCGTATTTTAAAGGTTATTTTATCTAAGGACAGATACCTGATGTTATTCCATGCCTCTGGAGGCCATGAATCTGTAGTGAATACTGAGGACCACAAAGTTTTTGTGCTAAAATCAAGAAAGATGGCCACAAATGCTGAACATGCCTTGCATGTCGCAGCCATCCTAAATACAGTTTGACTTCTCAGAGTTGGAAACTGTTGAGACTGGATTATCCTAGTGTTGTCCATTGTAAGAAATGTGTTTCAATGTCATTTCAGCAACAGTTAGACAGCCATTCCATGCTGTAGACTTCATAATGTACAAGCCAAGAATTCTTCCAACAGTGAACAGGGAATTTTATCTTGATCTACAAAGCATCTGCTTTGGGTCAGCCATGCAGATGGTTTTGTGTTGCCCTGTGCAGCAGTCGGTTTCTGAACTATCACTTTGCCAATGTTTCTGTAAGTTTTTAGTCAGTGCTCTGAAGGAGGCTGACATTAGTGGCCACTTACTAATTGGCAAGTGCTAATGTAATAGTGAAGTGGAATTTGTGTAGACCGATTAAATCGTGTCAAACAGTACACATAAAGGGAATACAAGTGAATTAAGATATATTTCTGAATGAAGTTATCAAAAATCTAGCTCTGAATTATTTGTATTAGGGTTATTTCTTTTCCTTTTTTTTTGGTGGTTTGGGTTTTTTTGTTTGCTTAGGTTTTTTTAACCTGATAGTGTATCTGGATTTCCAAAGCTCATTTAGCTAGTAGTCATATACCTTTGGCATTGAGTCTGATACAGGGGAAAGGCTGAAGTGACCAAATTGAATGCCTAGCTACAATTTTCGGTTATAAGTGTATTATATCTAGCCAGAAATAAAGCATATTGTGTGCTTCATTAAAAAAAAAAAGAAAAAAGTTTTCTGTATCCATGATCAGGAGAGTCTAAAAAATACTTTGGTTTATTCAGAGACAATGTTAGATCAAGTGCCAAAATAGTGATGTCCTTCCACCTCTCTATGAAGCTGTTGTAGGTTATACCATCTTGGGACTAGTTTCTTGGACACCTGTTGATCCACTTGCTCCTGGTGCAGGTGACATGGGCTGAATTTTGCATGATTTAAAATATGCAGAGAATTTTACAATGGTTATCTCTTCCATGGGAAGAGGGTCAAGTGCCTGAACCAGTTGGAAAAAGCTATCTGTACCTCTTTGTTGAGGAAGGCACGCAGTGCAGGCACCTCAGTGCAGCTGCAGTGGGAGCTGCAGGTTGAGCTCTGGGTCATGGAGTCTGACCCCCATGGGCCATGAACTGCTGATCCTTTTCATGGCAAGTGGCACAGGGACCTGTGGTCCAGGCAGATGACCAGACATGTCAGAGACATGTCACGAGCTGACAACCCCCAGATTTTTCCATATTTAGACTGTGAGGGGATAAAAGCCTATGGGTTCTTTTGTTCAGGTCCCTCCCCAGAGGCACCAGCTGGAGGTGTTATTTTATTATTTAGTTATTGCACCAAGACTAAATTATTTGAAAGGTCTGGACATCTGAGACTCTGCTATGAGAAACCTGGAGTCGAACTGGTAAGGAAACCTGGTCTGACTGTATAACTGTAGGAAGTGTAGGGAGTCAATGGGGGGAATCCCATTGGCTCACTGGGGCCTCAGTTCCCAGCACAGGTGGTGCAGGTGTGACTGCCACCGTGGATGGTCGGACAGGGGAGTGTCCTTAACATCTTAACCTATCTATCAATACCAAAGAATGGTATTTAAAAGCTCAGTTGTGTAGACTAAAATATCTAAAAAGAAATTACAGGGAGCACTGCATGACCCTGTAGAACTCCTGCTTTCCCAGTCACCTTTTGTCTTCCCTGTTCAATTTGTCAACCATCTCTTCTTAGTAGTGCAGAACAGAAAGTACTGCAAGGTATCTTACCAGACATGTACTCCTCTGATGAAAAGCCTTCAGCAGCATGTTTAAAAATCTCATGGATCTGGAATGCCAGAGAGCAAGAAATTGTGTGAAAAAAAGTCCTTTAGTTTATACCATGTTTCTGGAAAGGCGCAGTTGTACTTGGAGGCGAGCCCTCCTGAAAGGTGCTGGTGACTTGAGAAATCAGTAGCTTCTTGTGTTTTCATGTCAGGCGTTTTTGCTTAAATACAAGATCAGCTACTGTCTCCTTTGGAATTCATTCAGTGTTAGGTACTGTGGCACTAGAAATGACAGTGTAGTTATTTGCCATGAGAATTTGAATCGCAAGGAAACAATTTTGCAGTCTTCAGTGTGAATAGTAAATGACAGGCACTCAGGTTTTTTTTCTTCACTCTTCCATTCTATCATGTTTAAAGTGTGTATTTCTATTTAAAATTTGAATATATGTTTGTGGAATGAACTAGTAACATTTGAGGAACTAGAGTTCTATGTGCTATATCATATTTGTTGTATAGCAAATTAATCCAAGTATTCAAGAAGGATAGTTCTCAGATTCATCTGACAAATATTTAAAGCAGCCCAGAAGCCTATGCTATGGTGATATCTTTGTTAAAAAACCAAAACACCCCCCCTCCCCCC
>VWZG01010265.1:256431-324504 GCA_013396735.1 Grallaria varia
CCCCAAAAAAAACCCCTAAACAAACAAAAAAACCAAGCATCCAAAAAACCCCAGAAAACCAAACACTCATTCACATTTTCTGTTTTGTTTGGAAACTTTTGAAACTGCTCAGTGGTGCCTCCGCGTACTAATGCAGTAAATACTTGTGTTTCTGAACATAACACACTGTCATGGAGATGGAAGCGATGAGACTGCAGAATCTTTATAGTGGGTAGCAATGAAACACCCACTAAGATATTTTTCGAAATAGATTTGTTTCACTTTTTTCTTTTTGCTCATGATTGGAAGGAATGTGGGAGTTAGCACTGGCACACATTATAGGCCTTGTTTAAGGGTTGGGCTGTGTATGAACTGCCGATATTGTTCTCAATTTTCTTAAACACGTGAAACGTAATAAATATTTACCAGGGAAGGTGTTTTTCCTTGGGTTGTCTTCACCATGACAACAGCAATAAGTTCTAAACCAAGTTAAGCAGGGAAATAAACAGCTCTGTTACTCTTTGTCTCCAGTTTCTGAACTTCCATACTGATGATACTCTTGTTCTGTCCTCCAGTCCTGGCTTTTGACTAAGACCTTCTGTGGAAATATTTAATAATCAGTGTATTTGTAAATGTTGCAGATTGTTACCTACAATATGATAACCCATTCCTATGAATGTGCTTCTGATGTCTCCCCTCAGCCCTGTGATGTCCTTCAATAGGGCTTTTAACTTGGAGTTAGTGACATTTGATTCCTCCAGTGCTTTAGAATCCTTTGTAACATCTTCAAAGTGTAATTTTCATCTTGGCTTAAGCATGGATGATACATGAGATAGTGCCAAACCCCTCAGTGAAATGTGTTGGAACAAGAAGTGTTCTGTGTCTGCAGAGTAGTCCTCCATGGCAATTTTTATGGCCGTCTCTGAGCTTGCAGAGAATTGAAATGCCCCCAGCTTTTAGGCAAATGCTGTGTGGAAACTTGAATTGTAACTTCCAGTTAATATATTGATTTTTTTTTTCTTTATTTCTTATGGCATTTGCTGTAGTTCAACTAATTTTGGGATACTTTTCTTAATACAGAACAACTCCAGTAAAGCCTTTTTTAATTGACCTCATTTAAGTAACTGACTAAACAAGTAAGCTGAACTGAAGTAGCTGTCTATAAATAAGTCTAATAGACACTGTAACATCAGTTCTGATTTGACAAAAGAAATAACTGCAGAATAAAGGCAGACTTTTTTGTTTTGGTTTTTTGGTTGGTTTTTTTTTATTATTTATTTTTAAGGTAAGTCTTTAACAGTGAGGTAAGAGTGAAAATCCGTTATATTATAGAATGATATTGAGGAATAGGAGCTGATTAACAGGAAACAAAATATGACTGATAATCCATATTGACAAGAGGTTTCAAGGGAACTATCACAGTGATCTGAGTGAAGCACATAGTATTTAAATATCACTGTGAGAATAGATTACAGTGATACAGCAATGATTTCTAAAGGTCTGAGTGACAATGAAATTGAGATGTAAGGCAAAATTAAATGTCAAATTCAACTTACTAAGTAACAAGGAGCAACTATGGTACCCTTGAGAAGCAGGTCGTTCAGTGTCAAATGAATAACATACCTAGTGGAAAAACAAACTGGCGCAAAACTATCCGGAAAGTAACAAATTTCATCATGTATCGGAGGGTTTTCCTGTGTATTGCTGTGTGTTGTTCCAATGTCCCCCCACACCTATCTACCTGACCACTCTGTATAGAGAATTTGTTTTCATTGACCATGCCATCCTTATAAGGGAATAAGAAGTCATGGAATTGTTGTTCAGGTTGTTGGATCAGTTCCTCTGGGCCGGTGCTGTCTGCAGTGTCAGTTGTTTTCAGGCTTGTCTCATGGTTCCTTTGAGAGCAGAGAACTGCACATCGCGCTCAAAATGCTGTATGCACCCAAAGGCTGGAGGATGTCATATAATGCATTGTAGTCGAATGCTAAATGAAATAATACGCAGATGTAATTTGAAAAATGAAAAAAAATTGCTCTGAAATATTTTTTTAACAAAATATTTTTGTCTTTCCCAATAGAGTTTATTTTCAGTCAAAGTATTTCAAAGGGAGATTTTTCTATTAGGTAGCTTATGAGGGAGAAAAATATGTTTTTCTGACTTGCTCAAGAAAATACTTATAAAATATTTCATTATATAACCAAAAGAATGTATTTCAATATCTCCAAAGAGTGCCAAATAGTTTAACATTCACTGGAGTAAACTAAATGCCTTGAAATTTTTAAGTAGGAGAGTCAGAGTGGCGTCTTAAAACTCAGTACTTTGTAATTTGTGTCTTCTCAACCGAACAGATGCAAATCACTCTTAAACCATCACCTCTCATTTGGGAGTTCAAATCAACTGTATGTTGTACCATATTGCATGGCTGCAAAGTATCTGTAGCCTCCTAATGGCAAGATTCAATGTGATCTGTTTTCCTGGATTTATCTGCCCAAGTCACATCACCTATGAGAAGCAATTTAAATGGCTTTGATCTATATTAATTATCACCAGGCGGTTATGAAAATGGGATCCTCTTCAAGTTGAAGCTTTTTCCAGTTGTTTATTTCACATCTGAATAGGGTGGTCTGTTCAGTTTCTTTTTTTTTTGTACAATGCTTTTTGAACATGTATTTAAGATTGCAACAGTATATTTTTTTTTCACCGACTTCTCTTATTTATTTCACAAAACCCTTTTGATTTCCTTTTTCTCTCCCCTCCCGTAATAGTGTAAGTTTTATAACAAAAGGTATGAGAGTAAATTCTCACATTTTCGGCTGTGTGCTGGTATTTATCTGAAGTAAGGGGAGTGGAGAGCTGAGGTAACATGTGATCCTGAAAATAAAATTTTTGTGACCATGTTTTCAGGTTAGGCTGGATGAATGGCCATAACTGTAGTTTCCAGCATAAATGTTTTGCTGGGCCAAACACCCTTTATGTGCTTTACAGAATGATATATAGTGAGATTAACAAAGCAGATCACTATGAGTAATACTTACTCCTGAGTATTCTTGCTGACTTCTTGCTGTTTCCTTGATAGCACTTAGAAAACAAACATCTTGGCCAGCAAGTATGTTCTTATCTCAGTGCAAGTTGTGCTGCTTGCAGAGGATACAAGAAAACTATCTGCAGACATGAAAAATAAGGTCCTGAGGTTTTGTGCCGTGTTGAATCCATAGTAACTCCAAGGAAACTTTAAAAAAAGTGATCTTTGTCATAGCAATTAGCTACCATCAGGAAAACATCAATAGCCCAAGAAAAAAATTGAATCAATGATATTTTCTTTCCATTGTAAACATACTTGAGTAGTGGCTTGAAGGTAATAATAATTTCATTATTTTATATGTATTAATATACATTTAATTTTCATGCTGGCAATACATGAGACTGTATAATAAATATATAAGATATAAATCTTTTTTCTTTTATTTTCATTTCAGGACTTTAGAATAGAGTTATATGGTTGGAGCTATAATGTTTTCAGGAATCTTATTTGTAGATGATTAATTTTGCTACTAGAGCAATTTTATTCCCATGGGAGTTGACCGAATGGGGGATGCTTTTAAAATGGATTAGTTGACCAGTTGAATTAATTCTGTGGTTTTATGTGTTCAGAGTATCACAAATCAGATTAAGAAATGAGTGTTAAATATTGTATCTGTAAAACCATTGCAGGGTTTATTAAGATCAAAAATAGAAATTCAAAAATGTTGTAGGTTCAAAAGTTAAAATTTTAATTTTGACTTAGTTTCTTTGAAAACGATGGCTTTTGAAAAAAATGTATTTAGCCATAATGATTTCAAAACCTGTTCATATTTGCACTTGAGCAATAGTCTGAACACCTAAATGCTGCTCCAAAATGCCTTAAGTCTTATAAAGTCTTGTAAAGTGTTTATGAAGACAGCTTACCTGCATTGGTTTGTTGAATATTCAGCATCAGAAAATCCTCTGCCATTTTGTTTAGCCTGCATAATAATGACTTTTGTTTGTCTGGTATGAGCATTGAAGTAATTATAAAAGGATAAACCCGTATTGGTAATCTATATCTTTGGCAGAGTTGTGTTGATTTTAACAGAAAAACAATGACAAAAAAATATTAGCTTCAGTGAACCAAACATTTGCAATTAATTCGGAGGATTGGGGAAAGGATTAACACTAATGAGGTGAATAGTATGGATTACAGGATCTACATTTTGTCCAATTAACTTCAGAGTCTTTGTATGTAGAAACAACGATGCTTAGAGTAGATAATGTCTAATAATTGTCAATCATATGTGAAATACTGTTTTGACAGAATACAATAGTGGAATGTTCATTCAAGTTGTTAGGTAAATTAGGGCTTAACTGCCTGTCCTGTGCCCTAGTCCTGTTAGCAGGTCCTTTGTACTGACATATGGAAAAGTGGGCTGTATGCTCTCTTCCTTCTGGGGGGGTGCAGTACACTTTGGGATAATATGAATGAGAAAAGTCTCTGCAATAGCTCAGTCCAGATCCCACATAGGTAATTTTTAACTCCGGCATTACAAGGCATGCAAGAAACACTGACACTTTCCTTTGGTCCTTTATTTGTTCAATATTAATTTGCTACATGAAAAAACTGACCCCTTAATTTCTTTCTAACAGCAACAGCCATATGAGAAAACTATTTGTCACAAAATCTTATCTCCTTGATAGATTACTCCTTTGAGTAACTCCCTTCAGTCTCTGTGCAAAATAATGTTGGTGGGGTTTTTCATTTTGTTTTGTTGGGTAAAAACGGGTCAGTTCTTGCAAGGTCCAATGTTCATTTTACTAACTTAATCTTCTTAAAGCATTTTTTTTTTTTTTATTTTACACAATAAAATATATGTACAAGAGGAAACTGTTTCAACAGCTAAACTTTGTGAAGGTAAAATCTGTTGTTGAAGCTACCTGTATTTTTTTCCATCTGAAAACCCTGAAATTTTGCACTTATGATCTCCTAAAATGACTGAAATCTTGTGAAAAACATACAACAAACACTCTTACAAGGAAATTAGTGAATGGTTAAAAGGACCTGAAAAAATGTAGGTAGCTTGAATCTTAACCATGGAAAACATTCTTTCCAGACCAGACTCTTAATGTAGAGTTGAATAATTTGCCAATTTTTGTCCTCATTGGAGATGTTTTTAGACATCCCTTAAGAATAGTCTTAATTGAATTCGCATATATACTTATGCTAGTATAATGATATGGTCTTTCTCTTGCTGTCTTGAAAATTCTAATATAAAGGAGTATTTATTTCAATTGCAAAACCTATATGCCGAAGAATTAGTGTTTAAGCCAACCGTTCCAAAAAGTATCATAGTGATACAGAGGCAACTTCTCCCAATACTTCTTTTTTTGAAGAAGCTGGCTGGCTTAATTGTTAATTATAATGGAATAACAACGACGTAGACTGAAATTTATGTTACTTTAGGGGGTTTGGATTGTGCATTTTTAGTTTTTCTTAGAGGAAGGTCTGTGTTAAAATTTCATGCATAAGATTAATTCATCGTGGCTGGGCTTTGTGAACGAAGATTTGGGAAGGGCTCTACCCATGCTTGCTGCAAGTGTGCTGATGGCTAAATAAGGTTGTTTAAAGAAATTGACTTATATTGCCAATGTTTGCCTGGAGGAAGCTGGATTTGTTTTCAGCTACACCCAGAATATAATAATGAAAATATAATCAAGAGTTAATGAATGCTCAACATATTAAAGAGATCAAAGAATAGTGTGGTGAAATGAATTTTTCGGATAATGTTTTTTTCTGTTTTCTTGGCTGATTACTTGTGAAGGTAGTTAACACACAAAGGATGTACCATTGCATAATTAGTTTATAACTGTAATACTGCATATACTCTAAACAAAAGTGTAAAATTAGAATATTAATATATGCAATGGTGATTATGCCAAATTCTTTTTTCCCCAAACCATGTAATTATTTAATGCAGTATTTAGCTGTGACTAACACTATGAAAGGGATTTAGAATATCTGAGTGATTTGAAGTGTTTATAAATACAAGGCCAGTGATTACTTTTTTTAAAAATTGTATTAACTTGAGATGATTTTAGGAACCCTGTTAAAGTCTTGGTAAATTCTTTATTATTCATTTTATATCTTGTCAGTGATAACATGCCATAAGAGTAAAAAAGGTCTTTTTTGTTTGTTTGTTTGTTTCTGTTAAAAGAGAGAAAATAACGAAGTAATTGTATACTTTCCAGGTTTTCATGCTCAGTTTTCCATTACTGCAGTTTAAATTCCCTTGTAAATTACTGCTAATTATTTCTATAAGGAACCTTGGGCAAACAAGAAGGTGATCCATAAATTTTGTACTGAGTGCAGCTCTAGATAGAAAGCAAGGTGAGAGTAGGGAGGAGTGTCTGCCTCACTTGAGTTAGAGGGAGCTTCAGTCCTTGCAGATTGACAAATCACTTATAACTGTAGGAAGTTTAAAAAATTGCCTTAAGAGTAAATATTTCAAAGGTGTCTAAGTAACTTGGCATCCACTGTTTCAAATTCAAAAAGAAGTGGACCAATATCCAAATTTGTGAGGACATAACTGTTGTAATTTCCCAGCACAAACAGAGCTAATTTAAGTAGTGCCTCCAATAATTTTCAAGGTGTTTATGTTAAAAATTGGCAGCAGCTTAACAAGAAAGAGTTATAGTGGTCATGACTTCTCAATTAATTAATGTAAACTTTTCCTGTTTTATGGACACACATCTTAGATAAGGTGCACTAATACTGTATTTTAGTGGCGCTTCTAAGAGTTGTCTCAAAACATGCCAAAATGACAAAATGGTTGTGATATTGTTTACCAAACAAATTTGAATCTATACAAATATTAAGCCAAAAAAGAGCTTTGTGCATCGGCAGAATGTTTTGAACTGCTCCATCTCTACAGTATACACTTAATGATCACTTAGCTCATCAGTCCTATAAACAAGGCCTCAACTTTTAAATTTTCAAGCACTGGTTTTGCTAAGGGGTTTCTGTCATGTTCTTCAGAATTCAATTCACCTGATGAAGGTACCTTGAAAGAGGACTTCCCAGACTGGTAAGCAAAGTTTGAATGAATTTTAGGACCTCTCTAATTAGATAGAATTGTTTCTGTTTTGACTTCTCTTTTCAAATATTTGCAACGTAAATTATTTAAATCGCTCTCTATATATCATGTCATAAATATTCAGTCATTTGACACCTATTGCTAGTTTATAGTCTACAAAGCGATTGCAAAGTGCTGAAACATTTTCCTCATCCCGGCGGAAGGCAAAACAAAAAATAGCGCAACTTTTTTTCAAGAAGGTGTGAAGGAAAATACTCTGAGGATTTTAAACACCATCGAATTAATTCTAGTGCCTGTAATGTTGCAAAATGCACTGCATAACATTTCCTTTAGCAAATCAGGGGGTTTTTTGGATGTGTCAATGTGATGATGCATGTAAATTCTATCTAATAGTAATAAATACTCTGGGCTGTTCTTAAAATTTAAATATTAAATTATGAAATAGCTCAGAGAATAAGGGAAAATTTGCCATGCTTTTGCCTGTAGCTCTGGTCTTGTGAGCTTCACTAAAACTATTGTTCAAGGCGTACAAAGATCATTAGATGTGAATGCCATTGCAAATGATGTGCTTTTATTGTGTGTAAAGGAGACATTCCTGTTGTCAATAGCTTGAAAGCTGGTTAATCTGCACTTTCCCACCCACAGGAGAGGGTGAGAGCTTTCTTCAGCTGAGTCTTATTATGCTGATGAGTTGAAGAAATTAATTGGAGTACCTTCTAAAGATCAAGAGCTTTGTAGCAAAGAGAGAGGAAGTCCAGCAAAAATCATACTTGAGAACAGATGCATTTAACTATGCGGGATTTTTTTTTTTAATCCCAAGATGACCTCTCTGCTTTGAGATATATATCTGGTTTCTGGTCTTTTCATAATTAAGAAGCATCAAGCTGCTGTTGCATATTTGCACATCACACACCACATGTGTATATTGCTGTCAGGGAATTGGAGATTGTTGTGATGGGAGTTTCAGAAAACTGACAAATTGGGCCACTTTTCAAGTTGTTCCCTAACAGCACTTCTTGCTATCAGTCAATCATCATGATGAAGCACAGAAAACTTTTAACAATGCTATTCTAAGTTAACTGCGAGTATCCTGTTCAATGTAGCTGAGTCTGGGGAGCTCCTGTATAGTTACTGTTCATGGCTTACCATTTTTAGTGGATTGTACTTGCTGAGATTAAAGTGGCAATGGAGTGGTCCTTCATTTCTTGTTCGATATTCTATGTAAATGTCTTCTGTTTTTATGCTGTTTTCCCCCTCTAGAAAGGGATAGGAATCTTCTCCTGCTCTATCTAGATACTGCATATCCTGTCTTCTTTCCTCCTGTTAGTGATCATTTGTGTTCAGGTGGATATGGTCTCAATTTGCAGACCGTTGTGCTTATCTTTTCCTTTATGTGGCAAGTTTTGCAAAACTGCTCAAAACTTTGTGTCTGCAGTTCAGGTTGCAGAGCTCTGCCAAGTAATCTGAGAAATTGCCTTGCGGAAATCCAAGATGGAGGACTGAACTAACTCTCTTTCTTATGCAGCTGAAGGTGTGTACAGGCTGCACTACAAATCACAAAGGGACTATTTCATAAATCAACTTCCATATGTGTTATTACAGTGTCAGGGTGCTTGTTAATTTGTCTGAGTGGTCTTATTTTAATGGGAGGTATTTCTTCTCTTAAAAGCTAAAAAGAAATTTAACAAATAGGATATTAAAGAATAAAAGTATTGGCGTTAGCAATCACTGTAAAACTGACATAGGCCTAATTCTATTTTTAAGGTTGAGGAAGAAATGTAGAACTAAAAAGTGTGCATAATAGGATTTAAGAAGTTCGGTACAGTGGTACTTCTCACAGTCCTAAATACCTAAGTACTTTTCATCACTTTCTTGAAGAAGAATATTGGGAAATCCAAGATTTAAGTGTTGAAAATTAGTTGCTTTCACAGCTCAGCCATTTTGGAAACTACGTTCTTTGTAAAATTCCTTATGTAGTAAAGATTTAAAGTTTCAGTGGTTTAAAATTTGGTAAATTATTTTAGTAAGACTATTTTAAAAATCAACAAACAAACTATAAAAACTAAACCAAATAAAACCTTCTCCCCCTGCCCCATAATTTTTATTTCAGCTTCTTATTGCACAGACTGATAGTTTGGGAACTGATTACCACTATCCAAAGCTTTGGTTAAACCATGCTAACTGGTGAACTGCAAAGAGCTATGAAAAGTATAGAATTCTAGAATATCTGAAGTTGGAAAGGACCCATAAGGATCATTAATATCTGAAGTTGGAAAGGACCCATAAGGATCATTAAGTCCAACACTGTGCTCCTTACAGGAGTACCTAAAACTAAACCGTATGACTAGGAGTGTCATCCAGGTTGGACTCCTCAAACTGAACTTTTATCACACTTGGAGCTGTGACCACTTCCCTGAGGAGCCCGTTCCAGTGCCCAACCACCCTCTGGGTGAAGAACTTTTCCCAAAGTCCTGTATGAACTTCCCTTGAGATAACTCCATTTCCTTTCTTCATGTCCTGTTTCTGGTTACCAGAGGGAGAAGATCAGCTCCTCTGTCTCTCCTTCCCACCTTGAGGAAGCTGTAGGCTGTGATGAGGGGTTTCCTCAGCCATCTCTTCTCCAAGCTGAAGAAGCCAAGTGAGCTCTACTGTTCCTCATAAATCTTGCCCTCTGGACACACTCTGAGTTTCATGTCCTTCCTCTGTTGAGATGCCCTAAACTGCACACACTGCTTGAATGGGGTCACACTCTGCACTCCACAGTGCTAGTGGAGTTCTGATATTTGAAGTTGTTGAAGTGGAGAGCAGTTACCTGTAGCTCACCTAAGATGCTGAGGTATTTGATTATTATTTTTTTTCCTCTGAAGGTAAGAGAAGAAATAATTTGTGTGAATTGGGCATGATGAGCCAGTTCAGTGGATCTAGCTCCATGCAGGAATAGGGTCTCAGTACTGAAAGTTTGGCTGGGATTTAAAACGCATTTCAGGACTGTAATGCTGAAAGACGTAACCATTATTTATTACTGTGACTGACTGAGATAATGACTGTTTTTCTGTTACTGAGTTAAGAAAAATGCAGGGCAACAACTGACTCTTACTACTTCTCATAAACTGACTAGAAGAATTTGTAAAGATGTAATATTACTGGTGGTTTGGTTGTTGGTTTTGGGGGTTTTTTGGTTTGTTTTCGGTTTTGGGGTGTTGTTGTTGTTGTTTGGTATGGTTTGGGGTTTTTTGGGGTTTTTTTGGACCAACCAGTGATCATCTAAATACGATGAAAAAAAATTGCCTGAGCTTATCTAAATAAGCAAATAATTACACCTGTTTTTTAAAAGATGTAGCTGCAGAAAAGCATCAGATAGGGTTTTTGGAGAAACCTCACAGTAGACTTGTCCTATTATTGTGCTTCTCTTTGGATACTTTCTGTTTGCCATTATGGAGATGATGTACTTGGTTAAATAGGCCTTTTCTCTGATCTGGTACAGCTGTCTACTCTCAGATAAGCTATGTAAAAAAATCGTTTACTGACAAAGGTATTAATTTTTTTTCATTATAAGTGATATATTTTCTTTTTTAATCAGAATTTTCAAAGTGGCCTCATAGTACTTTGTATATTTTTACTTTGATTGTAAAGACTATTGTTAGACATGTTAAAGTACTAAAAAGACAAATCCAAATGAAAAGAAAGAGAACATGAAAAACACCAAAGCTTTTCTTATAGGGAGAACAGTTGGCTAAAAAGTAGAGATTAATTTCTTCCTGTCAACTTTAAATGCTGATAAGTATAACAAGACATAAACCAGAAAACTTCAGACAATAAAATGAGGTGATTCCAGAGAGAAAAATTAGCCAAATGAGGAATATTGCTCTTGGGGATGATCAAAGTGAGTGTTTTAGCATGGGCCTATATAATTGAGAATCAGTGGCATGTTCCTGAGGTATCCCAAGTGTTACAGTGAATCTAATTCAGTGTTGAAAGGATTCACACCCACAATTGTAGGAATTTTTGTAGATTAGAGTGTATGTGTCAGAGGCAGAGAGATCCTATTTGGTTTTCGTTTTTGTAAGGGGAAATTACTTCTTCAAACACTTTTAACGAAGTGAAGTGAATTTGTAGACACTTTTAAAGAAAAGGGGGTGTTAAAATAGCTGTAGTTCTGATATTAAAATTAGCATTCTATCATCATATTAATATATCTGCATAGTTTTGGGATTTAGCTATGTATGGAAGCTCACAGTTTTCTTCTTTCATGAA
This sequence comes from Grallaria varia, assembly GCA_013396735.1. NCBI lineage: Eukaryota > Metazoa > Chordata > Aves > Passeriformes > Formicariidae > Grallaria > Grallaria varia. The sequence continues at coordinate 267,768 of VWZG01010265.1, forward strand.
ACCAAGGGTAAAGAATTTGGTATTTAGTTTTAAGAAAAAAACAAAAATATATTGAAGGTGTTGCTCTGTTACTTACATTTATACTCAAACAATTGCTTCACCTCCCTGCGAGGACATAGGTTGACTCTTTTAAATATTAAACATTTGTTTACTGAGTATTTGCATCATGAAATCTGAACCAATTAATACATTTTACTGAACTGTATCCTGAATGTCTGATTTCTGTATTATATTAAACAGAAGAGATGCTTCATTCTACCTGTGATTTTTGCAATACAGCCCTTTATTTTTTTGAGTGCAAGAAAACTTTGTTTTCTGATTCATTAACTTTAAAATCTGGTTTTGTCCTTATTCATTGTTTGTACCTCAGTTTTTTTCTTTGCCATTTGAAGTGCTGGTTCAGTTTCCTAGAAGTCAAGTGGAAATATGACTTGAATTTCGAAAGAGCTGGGAGTCAACTCTTAAACAAGTAAAGCATTAAGTAAATATGTACTTAAAATGCCATAGAAATTCCTTTTGTTTTCTCTTACTATTGCAAAGAGTTTTTCCCTGTGGGTAAATATTTTTTTATATAAGATTAAGCCAATTAAAATACAGTTTGAGTGTTGACTTGAAGGAAAAATTTACTTTTCCTTATCAAACTAAAGCTTAAGAGGCCACCTAGGCACTTAGGATTATTTTTTGTCTTTATTTTTTCAAACTGTAGTTTGTACATAAAAATTTGCAATAAGACACATGTCTTTTTTCAAGGTTATTTTTTATTTTGGTGCCTCAGCCTATCAGGTATGAACAAAACATTTTCCCAGTACTCAGAGCAACTCTTCAGAGCCCCACAATCCTGAAAAACTCTTTTCAATTTATAACAGATTCTGGAAATATTCAAGGGGTTTCTTGGTATTTAAAAAGTAGATCATCCATGTATGGTTCTCTGTGTCTCAGCTAAGACAGAAAGATCAGGGGAGTCTGTTTGGATTGAGATTATGGTGCAGTTATTTCTGTAGGGCTTCAATGTCAACTTCTGAGGGAGTATGAATGCTAACAGGTGAATGATTTTCAGATAGGTGTTCTACTTAGACTTGTGGAAAAAACATGTGGTAGGAGTTGCCCTGGACCCTTTCCTGATGAATCATTGTGATTCTCACTATTTTTAGGACTGATTTCACAGGGTGAGTTTGATTGACATGTTGCTGTCAGGTCCTGTATGTTCACAGCTACTGAGGAGAAGAAAAACGAGAATCTACTTGCAGACTTCGAGAACTCTCACTAATGTCCTCAGCTAATTTTAATTCTAAACATTGGGAGGCAGAGTGGTAGGCCTGGGTGGAAGGGTGGATTGGTCACCCTCCCTGTATTCACAACAGCCAATCTGAACAAGAGACTTCAGTATCTCCTTCTGAAAGGGTCATGATACAGTGCCCCTGAACCTTCTCACTAGACACAGCAATACCTGAAGATTCACACTTATGGGCACATAATTGTATGGGGGGGTCTGTCTTTGAATCCTACTTCCACGTTCATGTCATCCTCCACCTCTGTGACCAAACCGATAGTCTGATGATAAGTTGTTTCTGTTCTAGGTGAAATTCCTGTGTTCATGACCAACACTGAGCAGATCTAAGAGCTGGATGGCTAAAGCTTGATTCTGAATATTATGTCTTTATAATGCTGCTGCTGGAGAATTTGAAATACTGTGGGTGGCTGTAGAAGTGACCTTCAGTGATCCCATTTCCCTCCCTTATTATGGGCTTAGTGCTCAGGCTCTTTCTCATTTTTTCCTTTCCACTTCACTTCTCATGCCTATCACACTGTTATTAAATGAGTTGCTCTGATTGCCAGTGATCACTAATTAGCTCAGGCTTAGCTATAAACAAATTGTGTTGGTTTTTTTTTTTTCCTGAAGTATCTTTTAAAAGTGATAAAACCTTTGATGAAAGTAAAATCTTTCTAACATCTATGCTACTATCAGAAGAAACCATTGTGATAACCAATAATTCTTCTTTCCTCATTAATAAAATATTTTTCATTACTTAACAGTGAATCAACAGCCACACCTTGCTGATATAATCACATTGTAGAAAGGGGAGGTTTGCAGCAATAGTGGAACGAGTATTTTCTCTGGCATGGGTTGACCTTTATTCGCCCTAGTAGGACATGTTCTGTATGCTTTCTTGCAGGCAATATCTGAAACAGCTCAGACTGTAAAAAAATCTCACTGATTGCTCTCTAAGAAAGAGATCAGATCATTTTTGTGTTTGGGGGTTCTCTTTTTTGGGTGGGTCTGCGTTAGCGTTTCAGCTCACGCCAGTACTGCTCTTCTGCAGTGGATTTCCTGATTGTTCCTCACTACCTTTGTTTAGTTCTCATTGTAGAGCAGCCCTGGGGCATTCTCAAAGGGATTTCTTCCCAGTGATACTAGCCCAGAAGGTGAGAGCAGGGATGTGGCAGTTCATGTCAGCAGCAGATTGACATTAGTCTGAGGTGTGTGGTCACTGGTCACTTAGCAGCAATAATTTCAGTCTACAGGTCAGCTCCCATTGCACAGCACTGCTTGACAATTCAGATGTGGCTGCTCCATGAAGTTCTACTTGTATTTTTTTTTAGCTGCTGTCAGCTGCAATTGAAAATAGACTACTAGTCAATCCTTCTGTAGTGTCAGTGAAGTTAGCTATGAAATAAAAGCCTTCTTGGGGAAGTGGAAAGCCCTGTTACTATGACAGACCTTCATCTTTTCATTTATGTTAAGTGTTTTCTCTTTTGGAAATTGCATGCAAGGATTTTCATATGCATCCCAGGATGCATTCTATGTGTATCAGTGTGACTTCATTTGCAGACTCTTCCATCTCATGAATGGAATGTACACACCACGTGAAATGGGAAATGCTAGTAACTAATGAGTATTTTTATGGAATAGCAGAATAAATAGGCACATTAAACTTTGCAGTGGGTTACTGCTGCCTTTCAGCTGTAGTGACTCACTGGGGTACACTTTCAAAGAGAAATGTGGGGTCCAGGAGTAAGCACACAAAATCTTTATATGTTTGTAGAATTACCAAGGCGTTGTGTTGGTTTATTTTTTTTGTTTCATTTTCGTTTCTTTGTCTCTTTGTGTTTGTTTTGTTTTTGGGGGCTGGGGGTGGAGAATTATTTCAGTTTTTTGTGGGGGTTTTTGTTTGTTTTGTTTTGTTTTTTTTCTGGAATGCTGTTTACCTTGCTTCATCATGAAAGTTCCTGTTTCTTTTCCAATTAAAAAAACCCCAAACAATTAATTTGCAGGCTCTGATATTCCACCCAATTTCAAGATCTTTGGTTTTCAACATCCTTCTTTATAAATCTCATACTTATCTGGTTGCCGTAGCTAAACAGAAAAAACTGATTCCAGTCGCACAGCTACATTTTCAGATTTATTCTTTCAGGTACTGAACTGGTACTTCTTACACTGCTTAATATAGTTTGTTATTAACCATCATTCATCTCATGTTTGTTTTATTGACATCTGCATTCCTAATTTCGTCAGTCACAGCTCTCCTTGAAATAGTAGCAATTTTCTAGCAGTTGAATGGTGTATTTTAGTGCAATACTCAAATATATATTTTCAAATAATAATTAGAAAACAGCCGTAAATGACATGTTTCTTTAAGTATCACTGATGTCCCAAGAAAAATAACCACTCTCTTCTAACGTTAACAGCAGGATCCTGAAGGATCTGAGCCTGTGCCAAAGATTTTATAGAATTGCTTCTTTGCTCCATTCATAGAAATGTAAGCAGAGTGACTTAGACTTTGAAGATCAGAGTGGCAGCAGACACTGTTTGCAATGTTTAATTGTGTACAGTGAAAAAAAGAGGCACAGATAAAAAAAAAAATCTATATCTGTAGTGCAAAATTAATTTTTTTAATCTTTTCTCATAATAAAGACTGTCATTGGGGATTTAGTTTATATATAAACTGGGGTGAGTGGAGAAACTCTATTGTATGTTTACATGAATATCAGGCTACTTGTGTTAACTTTTAGTTGAACAGTCTTCATGAAATCTTAATTGTAAAGGGCTCCTCATTTTAAAGATTATAGATATTTTGAAATTTCTATAGAGATAAAAAACTAAAGATAGCAGTTGAAATTCATTAAAAGTTATAAGAGAAAAATTCAGATGATGTTGTAGAGCCTTCAACATCACAGCTGCTTTCCTAATGTAGTTGCTATTAAAGGTGACTTCATTTTTTGATACATGGTATTTTTTGATGCATAATTTCATAGCTGAATATTGTGGCTATTTCTGTGACTGCTTGTCCTTGTCCTGCCTTGTCCTTATTTTTTACAAGCTCTTTCCATTACAATTGAAATGTGTTTAAAAAACCATGCTTTTGTTAACAAGAACATTTGAGAAAAAGGAGTAAAAATTGTGTGAATTTATTCCAAATAAATGCTGTGTGAGAACCTATCTACTTCTAATAAATTCTACATTTTAAGCTCAGAAGAAGAAAGAGAGAGGGACAGTAGAAAGGATGTGTTAAAACTGTATATGCTATGATGACTGGTGTTTTTCAGGTCACATATGTCACTTAAATATGATTGAAAGACAAAAGAAAAATATTTGAAAATGCAATTTGTAGCTGTTTTTATTTTCACTTCGCACACTGTCTGTTATGTTCACTTTTAAGGGGACTATTACATGAATAATACTCGAATGATACTGTTGTTGCTACAAATAACTATTTGCAACACAGCAACAGCACTGACACTGTGCTTGGCCGGCACATGCTGATTGTGTGCTGCCTGCTCCAAATCTGGCCATAAACAGGGGCATCTTCAAGCACTAGTTGACATGATGTAGCTGGGTGTTAATTGAGAGGAAAACAAACTCCTGATATGGCGGCATTTTAGGTAATCATTGTGGTGCAAAAAATGCAACAAGTGAGTAAGGCCCATTCAGCGGTATTCATGTAGGATTGTACAGGGTTTCTCGCTTTTGAGCAGCAGTTATTTTTTTGTTTTGCTTAGAAACTTTAACTTGTTTGCTAAATTATTTTTAAAGGGTCAGAGATTAACAAGTAGTAATAGTATTTGATTGTTATAATAAGTGTATCTGGCTGCACTTACTGTAGTTTACTAATTAGGGACCTTTAAATGTCGGGTTTTGGGATCTATTTGTCTTGAATGATGTGGACTAGGAAAAAAAAGAGTTCCTTAGTTGGTACCTGTGTAGCTCATGGTGTCTCATCACTGCTTTGCTTACTTTCTCAAGCCTGCTATGCGATTCTGGAGTTTGATGTTGACTTTGATGTTCTTTTGAAAATACTTAACAGTATTCAAAAAAAAGAACCCAACTATCTGTAACTCATCAATTTAATTAAGGACTGCTTTTGTGGGGTGTTTTTTTGGTCTATATGCTTTTTCTTCTTGGAATTTCATCGTAATGAAACATCGTAGTTATCACATTAAGATGAACTGAGGGAAGGATTAATTTCTGCTGGTGCTGAAAAGTCAGCTTCATGGAAGTTTGTATTGATGAGTGCTTTTTGTTTACTTTTTTAAAAATTAATAACTACTTAAATATCAGGAGTTTTGCTTAGGTGAGTTGCTGACAGAGTAGAAAGTTGTAGAGCTCTAGTGAAGTGCCAATTATAAATATTATTTGACTTCTTAACAATAACAGTATCAAATTCTTTCAGGGTTTCCCTTCTGTTCAGTCATTATTTCTCAACATTGTTTTGAATTCAGACAAACAAATGTACTCAAAAATGACACTAAATACTTTTTGGGACCAAGCTGCTGCCCAGAGGAGACTTTTTAACCTATTGAGGATGGGGCAGTTTGGATCAGTGTGCCTTTAGTTACAAAGGAATCTAGCTAGGACATAATCACACTGTAAATGTGGTATGTGATAACTGCATGGTTTTTCAGCTACATTTTGCTGTGGTGTCTGCAGTCTGGAGGAAGCTCTGTTAGCAGGTGAGAAAGCCTTCCATCATTTAGCATGGGCCAATATGGATTCCTACCATGTTATCTCAGCAGAGAGGTGTCTGGCTTGACCTGGCCTGTGTCACAAGAGCTGTGGAATATCAGAGCCCCAGAGGTGCAGAGGAGGTCTCTGTAGACCTCCTTTTCTCTGAACAGCCTCACCAATGGCCCCCACTCCAAAGGCACCCATTTAACCTCAGGTCCAGCCCTCAGGCATTGTCAAAGCAAGCCTAAAGGTACCTGTGTCCTGAAGTCTTCTAGAGAACCCCATGGCTGGTTTCCTGCCTTTCCCTGGAGAGGGGTAATGGGAACCCTTGGCATTTGCTGTGCCCAAGTGAGTGCCCCTGCAGAGAGCAGTGGGAAGCAGGCTGGGAGCCTGAGGGACAGCAGAGCTGGTCATTCATCCCCTCTGTGCAGCTGTCTACTTGGCACAGAGCCTTGCTCCCCTATAAAACAATTATATAACACTCCCCTCACCTCCCATACACATTTCACTAGGTTGATTGGGGGTTTTTTTGTATATGTGTGCCTTTTGGTTTTGTTTTGTTTTTCTAAGCTATCATTTGCACCCCTGAATAATTACAGGACCTGGATAGCTACCACCAAAGGGTACAATTCAATTTAAAGAAAAAAATGTGTTCAGGCTCCTATGTTGCAGATGGTCATGCTGGGCTGCTGGAGGCCTCTGTGGCATTATGTGGGTTATTCTGGACTGGAAGCCAAACATTGTTATGGATTTGAGACCTAAATGATTATTTAAATTTAGACTGAGGAAGAGATTAATTTTCCTTTCGAGTATGCTGTCAGAATTAGTGCAGGTTCATTCTTTTGTCTGGTGTGTCTTCTTGTTGAAGACCATCTGTTTGTCTAGGGAAGTCATAAAATAATATTCAGTGTGAGATTTGCACTGAAATCCTGACATCTACTAACTGCAGTTATGAAAATTATCTAAATGTGCCTAATTCATTTATATTTTAATTCCAATCCATCAGTGTCAGATAAAATAAGTTATTTCTCCTTCTAGTCCTGTGTGGCACCTGTAATAGCTTAATGTTGTCTGGCTAGTAAAACGGTAAGTTTTAAAGTCTTGCTGCTAGCCAGAGGCTTATTTTGTTGACAAGGCCTGCCCAGATGAAAGCTGGAGAAATAATTAAACTTCATATTTGTTTAGTTAAGGTTTGTATTTAATTTCTTTAAAATTATTTGTCTATCACAGTTGTTAGAAGGCATATGTGAAAAGAACATGAATTAAGGATAAAGCTGAAGCAGGTAAAAAGTTCTGGATATGAGGACAGTGATGAGACTTGAGAATAAACACATTCTGTTTGCTAATCCAGTTGAGATAGTTTCCTTTTTATGTCGCAGAATTGGTAGAATAGCTGGAAAATTAACAAAGCAATTGCATACTTCTAATTTGACTCACCCCATTAAATCAATGATTGCACTGTTCTTTGAAAAAGTCATGTCTTTCTTTGCAAAGATTGACTACTAGCATTTAAAAATATGGATATATAGCTTTGTAAGACACCCCTAGACTTTATCTTAAGCACTTTTTAAGGAGTTTGTATAATGTGGGTTTTCTGTGACTTTCAGAGAAGATCTCTCTTTGTTAGTGTCAGGGAGGTCCTTTTAGGATAGTCCAAGTTGTCTCCTTTTAGCAGGAGTCAAGCATCAGAGAAGTTTCCTTCACGTGCTCTTAAGACTAATATCTAGACAAGTCATGATATCATACTGTTTTCCACATGGGTTTGTATGATGATTTTTTTTAAATAAACTTCATTTCAGGTTTCTATTTTACTAACTTTTATGCTTTTATATTTTTAACTCATTTGCTATGTATGGAATTCCTAAATCCATTGGTACTCAGCGTCGTTTGTCCCTGCCAAATAGCAATTGGCATGAGTACTCTTACTCTTTGGTGTGTAATGAAACATTAGAGTCTGAAGCTGGGTTTCTAGAAACAATAGTCTGCCAAGTTTATCTACCTCTTTAAGTAGTATCTTCATGTCTTGAAACTAATTTTGCCTTGAACACACCACAGAGTATGCTGTATGCTTCTTCATAGCCTCACACTAAAAAGTTACGAAAATACATAAAGTCCATAGCCTGTTAATTGTAAACGTCTTTTACATATTTTCTCATGTAGCAAAGCAAAATGTGACCATTTTATTGCCCCATAAATGGCAGCTACAGTTAACCGTTTCTGGAACATAACCCTTCTTAAAACTCCCGTTTTAACTGCAATTATTTTTACCATTCAAGACTTGTCTCCTCAAAGGGACATATCAGCCTAAATACCTTTGAAGATGTGAGTTAAAGTGATTTTATTATTTTCAAAATGACTTGAGCATATTTGAAACAACCTGCCTGTTTTGGGCTAAGCTGGATATGATTTTTAAGCCTTCAGCAGTTTGCAGGGAGACATGAATAAATAAGCGTGAAGTGGTGAATGGGGAAACAAAAGAATCCAGCCTTGTTTCATGTCTGCTTTTGATCTACTATTGACAGAACAAAGGAATGTATTGTAACTATATCCTGTTTTAGACAAAAAAATTGAAATATGACAGCTACATCACACAGATTAATTTGAGAACTTTTAATGGGTAAAATATTTTTGTTTCTATCTATTCTATTTTATTTGTTTCTATTTTCTTCATAATGCCGAAGACTTTACACAATGTTATTTTTATAAAATACTCAATGCCAAATCCTTCAGTCTGAAAGCTTGATTTTTAAAGGACTGTTTATTCCATTTCATTAATTTGCAATATGCAAACTGTGAGGTTCTGACTTCTGTTTTACAAGAGAAAAATGAAGTCTATTTTATCTGTTGGTATGCTAAGCTTCTTTTTTTCCACTTGTCTCTTTACTGAAAGTAATACAGCTATTCTTGCAATAAAATATCCTTGTGTTAGTGGGAAGATGCTTTGTTCTGGGGTTCTGAAAATGAGTTTGATTTTCAATAACTGACCAATTGTTATGAGCATACTGAAGCTCTTCAAATAGATACGGTTAACCTAGAGAAAAAAAGATGTGATGAATTCACAATTTTTTTATTTTTTTCTGGCTTTTGTGTGCATGAGCAAAGACTTGTTTTCTGTGAATGTAAGCACAGCTGACAGCAAGACTTAGGAGAGACAGACTTGTAGGGTATTGTCATACCATGGTCTGCCAGTCATTCTGGTCAGTGCAGTTGCCCCTTTTCTGTGACAGATCTGGGTCTCCTTTTGAGATAGACTTGGGACTGTGTCAAGGCACACAGCCGGTTTGGGTTTAGAAGGACTAAAAGCTGACTTTGATTTGGTTTTCTATGCCACCAAGAAACGGTAAATTTGGTAGTTCATTGCATATTCTAGCAACCACCTCTCAAATGATTTTCTACACTGTAGTCTTCATGAATGAAAGGAGCTTTTTTGTAAAAACCTGCAAAACAAATGCTATTCTCCTCTAAAGCTGAAAAGAAGTTTTACAATGCCATCAAAGTCTGAAAATAACACCAACAAACAGAGCTTAATTGTCGAGACAGTTGACAGTGGGGTGTTGTTTCTCATTGCAGCCATCAGGACTTTACTCTTCTTTCCCTCTTATGCTCCACAGAGTCAAGATCACCCAATACTTAAATTCCATTATTGAATAGCATATTCATTCTAGCACAAAATACCAAATTTTCCAGCTTTTTTCTATAAAAAACCCCACACCTGATTTGGTCACCAAATTGGAGAGTACCTACTGTGTAGTTGAACCTGTAGCTATGACAGAAATAAAGATATTCTGGAAAATAGACTGTCCACTGTACATAAGGGATGCCAAACATGTATCTTGTCAGCTATTTCACTCCAAATAATAATAATAATAAATATTATTTTCACATTCAATCAGCTGTCCATTTATGGTGGTTATTTTTGTAAGTGAAGAAAAAATTCAATGAGAGTTTGCTGGTTAGAAAATTGTTTGGGTTTATTCCTTTAAGTCAGAAAGAAAATCTAATCATCCCTTGTGAAAGGTAAAATACGTTTCCAATCTATTTCTTGGTCTGCTTTTTATGTACTGTTACCAAAACAAAAGCATGTGAAAAAATTATTTCTTCTGTCAAACATTAAAACATCATTCTTAGCTATGTCATGCATATAAATTTGAGAATAACTAATTAATCAGTTTGATCTTTGCATTCCCTGAAAAGAAATACTGTTTTCCATTCCATTGCCTGGTGCTTTGTTTCTACAGTTTCAAGAGCCAGACGTCAGGATATGATGTTTCAATTTAACTAGACCTAGGTCTGAGTCTGGGCCGTTTCTGGGGGTTTTTTTGTGCTAATTTTCCCCTATTTCAGTGTACGTTTCTTTTGCTTGTGCTCCATACTATTAAAATAAGTTAAGCAATCCAAACTGCAGTGCGTTATTCTATTTTAAAAAACTCAGTAATCTAAGTGGCTTTATTATACCTGCAGTAAGCTTCTTTTCTCTGCCTATTTTTGCGGCGAGAAATACCTACATTGTGTCTAGAAAAGATTTTCAAATACTGTGCTATTCACTAGATACTTAGGGACAGTACACTTAGAACTAGAGTGGATAATGTGTCTACTTTTCTATCTGCTTCTGACACTGTCCGTTCAGTCAGTGGTCATGGCAGGAAATAGCTTTAATAGTGAAAACCAGGGATTTGTATAATACTTTACAGATGAAGAAAGAAGAATGTCACTTTCCTTGCTATTTTAGAATCCATGTTCTCGTGTACATGCAGCAAGGGAGTACATTTCTTCAAGTGAGAAAACTTTTACTCTAGAAGTGAGGTAGCATTAGAATCTGAATTGGTATTGTATCATTTAGTTCAATATTTACTCATACCTGCTTATAGAAAATATTTATTCTTTAACCTAAGTAACAAAACAATAAATAAATAAAAAAGTAAATTCTAGTAATAGGGATGGCTTAGATTCATGTACTAAACAGCTTGTATACCTTACTCTGCAATAATAAAAATTGTTTTGATTTTTAAAGTCCTACAAGGCTAAGATTTACAAATATTATCAGGAACATCCTTTAAATGTGCTGGTGGCACTATCTCAGTCCTTTGATAGCCTCTCCAAATTAAAAAACCCACTAATTTATATTATTTTCACATAATTGTCAAGATCAAGAGAGGTTTCAACTGAAGGTTCCTTAAGTGCTGCATATAGCCTAGTTCCTTTAACTCTTTGTGTTCTGGTCTTTCTACCAACTGTCTTCTCTTCAGACTGTAAAAACCCTAAGGTCAGACCAATCTTGATATGCATTTGTTCAGTTTCTGACATGGTGAAACAGTTTTGGTTGAGGTCCTTCTCGGTTTTTTCCTACATTCAGAGCTAAATATACTAGACCCCATTAAAAAGTAATTCATAGATGCCTTAAGTGAAGGGGTTTCTAACATACATGTGCCAACAGCTAAATAAAGCTTGTTTGGCTCTGTATCAGACTCTAGCTTTCAATTTGTTTACAACTTTTTGTATCACCATTTTGTGAATTTCAGGAAAAATTTTGGTAGCAGGCCATCACATTTCGTTAATCTTCTTTCCACTCTACTTTCCTTCTATTATATACCTGTTCTGCTACTTCTTATCTAAAGAGAGACCTAAATCTAAACTTTAAAACTGTGTGCGAGATGTATGATACTATCTTTGTCACAGCATCACAAAAGGTGTTGCTGTCACCCACACTGAACAGTGTAGGAAAAAGTGTCTGCAGAAGTGGCTATCACGTCGCTAAAAGATGAAGATAATGAATGAAGTACTGTATTTCTCTGAGATAAATCAGCCAAGGTCCCATGGAAATATTTGGACAAAATTACATGACTAATAGCTAAAGCCAGTCTGTTGCTTGTACCACTAAGCCTATATATGTGACTGGAGATCTTTTTGCCTTCATCTCAAATCTAGTAGAGTATTCTGCAATGGGGTGTGAACTTTGTTTTCTGTAGATGATGATTAAAAAAAAAGTGCATCTTGACTCTTTCAGCTTTGCCTTATCTCACTCCCACTGAGTGCCTAAATACCACCATTTGTTTCTTGCTCTGTGAGAATCAATGTGCTGCTAAAAAGTTTTGTGTAAAAAGGGAATTTTTAAAACTTTCATAATGTTAGATTATATTTTTTCAGTGCAAGTCAGACCTCAGTCTTGTTTCAGTATCTAGTGATGATAATAATAGTAGAATCTTTTTACTTGTGAGTTTTTCTGATTTGTTTGGGGTTTTTTGTGTTGGTTGGTTTGGGGTTTTTTTTTTTTTTCCTTTTTTTTTTCCTTTAATTTTTTTCTTTCCTTTTTTTTTTTTTTTCTTTTTTTTCCCCCTGTCTGAATTAGCCGAGAAGTTTCAGGTACACATGCATTACTTGGGGAATAATATTACACTGCACCGAATACTGACCGAATTGGCAAATGGTCTCAGAGGAAAGGGATCAGTCACCATTCTGTTACAAAATGCAGATGGTAACAGGGATTAGCAGTCCAGAGGTTTTCTGGCTTAAGAACATACAAACTGTGTCTTTTCAAAATGTGCATTTCAATTGAAGTCTGGCTTATCATGGTCTTTAATATCTTAAGTGTTATGAAATCTATAGGCTAACAATTTTGAGGAATACAGGTACAATCTATCAGACTATGAACATGTAGTATAGTTTTTATAGCCTTAAGAAAATTCTTTAGAAATGCCAAACTTGTAAATGTTGCAATTGCCTAAAAGCTGAATTTAAAATCTTTTCAGTTTAGCACTCAGTGGTGTGTAGGTCAAAAAGAAAGACCATTTACAATGATAAAATTTTCCAGATATGAATAGTAGGATATTATTCCACAGTTGATGGAATATCACTGAAGAGGAAAACTGAAAATGTATTTTTCTGAGTTTCATTCTGGCAATAGGCCATTTTATGTATATCAATATATACTACTCTGTAGTGTGTCATATGCATTTTTCTCTTTATATATGATGTTGTGCTGGATAAACCTTAAATCCATGTCTTTGCTTTCATGAGTGCCTGGATGTTTTTAGGAGCAAATTAAAATTATGGAGACTCCACTTCCCCTTTCTGCAGCCTTTGTGTTGTGCTGGTTGATTGCCTGTAATGCCCTCAAAATAATAACAAACATAATCTCTCACTTAAATTTTTTGCTGCAATCTAAATCTCTTTTTGGCCTTTTTATCCCAGACATAGGAAACAACTTTTTTATATCCACCTGGAAGTACCATTTGATGTGTTGGTTCAGTCATGATGTGAAAGGCAGATGCATAAAGTCGAAATAGAATCAAGCATCACAACACAAAAATATTAAATAAATTAATAAATACTTAAAATTAGTTCCCTATGTCATTTTATGCGTAGTTAATGCTTGGTGAAGGATGCCTCATTCTATTGGTGCTGTGTAAAACAGAAACAGCCAGTTCTATACCTACTTGAGAATATATACCCTCTTTTTCTGAAAGAAATAAGCTTAGTGCACTTCACTACTGCAGAATGATCTGTTGAGCCAGTGGGTCCATCAGGCTGTCCTGCGTTTGGACAGCCCTTTGCATCTTGGTACTATGGCCAGCGCATGTGTGAGTGGGCTTCCCAAACCTGGATAACCTGGAGCCACAGCTTCCCGCAGCTGCTCCAGGCCACAGGCCAGTCTAAGTGCTCTCCAATCCATTCTGCAAGGGGATTCAAACAATTATAGCCTTCATATAAATGAGTTCTAGGAAAGCAGAACAGCTCACCCATGTGTGTTTTGTTTTCACATGTTTGTCACCGTTTTCCTAGGATTGTAAGGGAGTTCTGTGTGGAAGGTGTCCTGCAAGTATCGGGCATCAGCAGTGGCAGCCAAGTTGTAATTTATCTGACACACCTTTGTGACTTTCCTCTCAATTCCAAAGTAAATGGCTTTCTCACTTCATTCATTCAAATGCACAGCCAGGTTATCAGTAGCTGCCACTTTTCTGCCTAGCAGCACAAAAGACATAAAATGCCACTTGCCCTTAACACGGTTCTTTATGTGCTTCTCTCTGCATGACTAGTGGTGAGTCTCCTGACTTCCCCTTAGCCCACTTGTGAATAAAACTAACAGTTGTTATGACTAGATGAAGGGGAGATGAGAAGGAATAATATTCATTATAAGCAGGTCATATGGCTGTTGGACTTCCTCTGACCATGCAGACAAATCTGTCAGTGTACTTATTCTCCAATAGGAGTTAATGCCAGATAGAACTGTTTTGCAAGACACTGTTTTCATTCAAGTGGGGAATTATTATTATTCTGTTCCTAAGTATTAAAAATACTCCATGAGGTTGGGCTTGACAGACATTTACAGGTCACCGAAACAAAGAATCCCATTTCTGTATGGTTGTTTTTCCCCAGCTGCACTTAGCTTACTGTCACAACAACTCTGTTTAGTTTGATTAATGTAGCGTTAGCTTACTCTGCACAGATATGCTAATGAGATGTATTTATGTGAAGTAAAGCCTCAGTTTGTCTGGTTGCAGCCTTGTAGTTTTATTTACTCTGTATCTTGACCATGTTGAGTTTAGTCCACTCTTTAAGCAGGGGTTAGGTTTAACTCAGTTGTTTTTCCTGTCAACTGTTAAAAGTAATTCCCTGTAAAAAACTCATTGTTACCATCTTCATCATGAAAGCACTCCCAAGATTGTTTTTCAACCATTGTTGAATTTTCTTGGTTAGAGCACTAGGTATTTGAACCAATTTGTTTTCCTTTGTAAGGATTATTTTGCATTTCATTTTGATTTCTGACCTTTTTCAGAGTCACTGGTTTATGTTGCGATTGTGATTCTGATAGATGGTGACATTTTCTGAGTTGGTGGGTTCACTGAAGGGATATTTTCTTTAAACAAGCGTTTAATATTTTTAAAATTTATTTTTTTTATTGCTGCTATTGATTCCACAGTACACTCTTCAGATGGTCACTATAGGCAGTAGCTTACAAGCATGAAGAAACATTCTAAAGCTATCAGTCATTCTACTTTCAGCCAGATTAACGTCACAGCTTTCAAGTGTCAAGTTTCTGATGATGGTCACGTGAACAGTACTGCATCTAACAGCTTATTCACGCCAATGTCTACTGGCAATCTGAGGGTGATTTCCAACAAGACTACTTCATCCTTCTTTGTCTTTTACAAATTATTCAATATAGATAGTCTGGACAGGTCTATGCAATAGGCCATCACTATGTTAATACCATTGTTCTGAACTATGAGTGCAAAATGTTCAGTATTTTAAAATGAAAAAAAAACTATTCGGGACTGCAGACTTATGTAACCTTGGAAAGTGTGATGTATGTTCATTTGAGATGTGATTGATTTATTACAGCAGTGTCAAATTGTTTTGGAGAGAAAGTGAATGATACTGTTTTATTTAAAATGTATTTATATGGTTCATCTGCTGTTGGTATCACTCTTAAACTATTGCTATTAGTAGTACATTTAATGAGCATTTCCTTGTTTTGTAGCACTTGAGAACTTCATTGGAAAGTGAAGTACGAAGTCTTGGATTCTGTTTAGACAGTCTTTGCTTTGGAGAGATAATTCTCAAAGGTCTGATAGAGAAAAATAAAGTTATTAGTTGCTAAATACATTTCAGAGGGCTTTATAGGAAGGCTCCTATTTATAGTCAATGCCTTGGAGGATTAAGGCAGTTTTGAGAAGGCTCTAACAAGTAACTAAATGTAAAGATGAATGGGCAATTCATTTTGCTTTTTTTGTTTCAAATGACAAGTATTAATATTGTACAACATTGATTACATTGATTCTATAGAGCATGCTTTCAATTTTAATTATGGACTTTATTTTAAATTATAGTTTTAACATTTGTTTAAAATGGATACAGGTGAAAAAACACTAATCTTTTGGAGGATTGCCCTTATCTTTCAGTGTTATTGGTAGTTCCGTATATTCAGTAACACATGGTTTTTCCATGATTCTGTTATTCAAATAATAAGGAGGAAAAAAAAATCCCAATTGGTGCTCTTTCTCTCTGATTTGACACGAGTAAAAGATGTTTATAGCTTTCCATAGCTGTAATAAAGTGTGTGCATCAGAGACAGGATGTCATCATACTGCTTGTTAGGACATGCAGAGCCACACTCTTCTAAAATCCCAGCATTGGTTTTTCACTGTGGTATCTGACTTAACCTCTGTTTCACAGCTACATATGGCTGTTGGCAAGAGACTGAACTTTAGAAGGAATAGTAAAAACAGCTATGTGGGAAAACTGCGGTCTTTTAAAATATTCTAGGGGTTATTTTATAGAGGCTTTGCAAAGCAAGTGTGAATTTGATGAATGCTCGAAGAATACAGTTGTCACTAGATGTACCTTTAAAATGGTACAGTGGGCTTTGCTGTTTTTTCTCTCAGCACTATGCTTCAAAAAGGGTATTTTGCTGTTGTCTCCAGCAAAGACAGAGTCTAACAGTAAGTGTCTATACAAATGCTTTTGACAAATAACTCATGTTTAATTCCTCTGGTGCTTTTATTCTAAAATGTACCTGATGCTACAGCAAACTTTTTTCAGCTTTTTGGGGTATTTTAGTTCTTCCACACAACAGCTTTGGTTTGATTTATTTTTATTTTTTTTTCACACTGGACTGAAAATAAAGCATTTTCAATGTTTTCTTGCAATAGAATTGTGTCAGAACAGATGCTCTCAATTCAGAAGTCTTGATTTTTCTTCAAAAAGTTTCAAAAGATGTCTAAACTTCTGTACTGAAAAACATTGTAGGAAAAAATGTTTCCATTGCAGTTTTGGTTTCAATGTAAGGCCATAGCACCATCTTCTATGACGTCTTCAAACCATTGAAAATCTTTTCGTGGAGTAAGAGTTTACTTCTCAGAAAGACTTAAATCATTATGATATAAATAGAATTTCCTTCACTAAAGGTATCCAAAAGTCATATGGAAAAGGGAAAAAAATCCTATCTCAACAAATGGTAAATGAATAAATCATAAAATTAAAATAACTTGTCAGAAGGGCTTAGTGGTGGTGGGTTTGGTTTTATAGTCCAACGTTACTCACGTCAAATACAGTTATCTGAGCCTAGCTGAGCACCTTGTCCCTCCAAGTTTGTGGATATCAAAACAGCTTTTAGTTCTGAGAGTAGTATGTGACTCAGTATAAGATTGGGAAGGCTGCTTCTGTTGCCAGGTGGAGCCGTTCTTTCTGGACTCACATCTTTAAATAATTTTACTATACATTCCTACTGCTCGTCATAGTAAATGAATGCGTGGAAGTCCATGTGCTGTGTAGAAGAGAACAGGAGAAATATTTGATGTCTGCTTTTCCATTTTAGTGTCATATACAATCACAGGAAAAGGCAACACACATGAACAACTCGAGCACTTAATGCTTTCCCCCTAAAATCGTAGCTTGATGTTAATATGTCCTGAAAAATATTTAGTTTTTCATTATACTTGTAATTATGCAAATTTTTGGAATATTATGTATAAATATTCATTTTCTTATATTGAAGGTGTTAAGGTATGTAGGGGTCAGATTAGTGTACTGCAGTGAATCACAGCTGAGAAAAACAACAGTGCGGCTCAATGTGTTTTTAACTGGAACTGGGCAGTGAGAGCTGCCATGGACTGAAAGGACAGCTGGCATGGCAGAATTTGACATCCTGTGTGTAATTGATTTTAAATGCTTGACAGATTTTTATAATGGTGCAGAGGCACTTAGACCAGCAGGTAGCTGTTGGGAATAGATTGAGTGGTGGTGAGCCCATTTTCATATTTACTCTTACTTGAGAATCCTTTAGACACACTTGACATCAAAGTTATGTTCTCTTTTAAGTTCAAGTGCTTGTCAACTGTTACACCCCCTTTCATCAAATTCTGGAACGGCAGAACAACATAAAACACCTATTTGTTATTTAAGTGATCATTGTTAAAGATGAAAATTCAAGTGCAGTTTATATATAGTAGGAGTGGGAAATAGAGTATTGGCTGGGCAACCAGCCTTTTAGTTTTTAATGTTCAAATTATTTTTGTTGGAAGCCCTGAGCAGATCATCACTGGTGAAATTGATGTCAGAATTAGATCAACAAGCCAGGCAATTACAACCAGTAGACAAGCTGTTTCTGTCTGTTTGAAGTTGGTGTTTTGCTTTGTTTTTAAATGTGTTAAGTGGGCTGATCAAAACAATGCAGCATTTGTTGGAGAGCTACCAGTTTTGTTTTCCTTTTTCATTGTGTGGCTGCAAATTGTCAAATTAAAGAGAACAATTGCATCTCTAAATAGATTTGATTTTAAACTAGGGTTCATCACCAGATCTGGATTTTAGAAAGGGATTAGTGGGATTCTGAATTTACTACATAGCAAAAGAGTTTGCACTGCATAATGAAACATAATATAGTCTCTGAAAATCAAGTTTTCTGGAATCAAGCATGCGGATGCTGAAGATTCAAAAATGACCAGTTGCTGTAAAAACCTAGGTCATAGATTTCTTGACTTTTAGTCTTCAGATTGGTGGAAAAGTATTTCGTTCTTCAAGGGTATTTTTTAAAATCTGTCATGATATGCTGCTAAACGTTTAGCATTTTATATCAAGTCCGTGAATGTTGGAATCTGGGTGGCTATTTGAATTTGTAACAATAAAATATCTCACACAGTACACTGTAAATATCTGAAACAACTGCTATGTTAAGTTTAATAGATTGTGCCGAGCAATGTTTGTAATGTTTTATTAATGGCTGTGGCTTGGATCTAGAAATTTTTACAGCGGTTGGACTTGGACTGACCATTCATCCAAAAGATACAGACACTTAATTGTGTCTAAGCAGCTGTCAATTTTGTATGCCCTTAAGATGTCCCTTTCTCACTTGACTGATCACATCATGTTCAGAGCCTCTGAAATGTTCAGACTTGAACCAGGAGGGAGAATTTTGCTTGTGACAAACCTGCAATGTCTTAGCCATTAGGGTGAATGTCTATATCTTTATATTTCTCTGAAGAAGTATGGAGTTACAGGAAAGGACAAAGAAAGTTGAAGTAAACTTTCATAGAAATCTAACTATGTATTTGGCAGTGGTTTGTGTTCTTGCAAAGTATTTTTTTCAGTGATGAAATGAGGTATTTTGATAACAGATGAGAGTATTTCCAAACTGAAAGAACCAGCATTGCTGTGCTCCTTAAAACTTAATTTCACCAGGAATTATATTTTTGAACAAAACCATGAGAGAATGGTTCCCTGGAGACCACAATTTTTCAAAGAAATAGAGGGTAATGATCTTGGCATTTTATTTTACAAAGTTAATCATATAATTTCAAGTTTGGCTACCCAGACCCCTTTAGTTGTACAAACTGTTCTTCATTTGCTGTTGTAAAAATGTGTGATGTTTTATGTCAGAGTAAAGATACAATGTCATCTTTTAGTGCTATTTGCAATTATTGGAATATGAGAGGTGAAAAAAAAGATATAAATTCTTACACTAGAGGAGTATCTTGAGTGATCCTGCAACAATAATTTATTATGGAAGGCTGAAAAGTGGTGTGGCTCAGATAAGAACTGTAGCAGTTATTAAAAGTTGCTTGAGTGATTATACATTTTAACCTGTTCATTAGTTCAGAGCTCATAAACAACCACCTAAATATTTCAGTTAATCTCATCAAATCTAGTAGCATCATCATCTAAAGTTTATTTGGATACTAGAGACTGCTTGACTCATCAGAGGGAGACATTTCACTAACATTAGGTATTGATTAAATATTTCTGAACAAAAGATTGATTTAACATTTCTTTGTTAAAAGAATAATAATAATAGTACTTTTTAAGTTGATTTTCCCAGTTATTTAGAGATTAATTTCTTGGTGATTTACGTTCCCTAAAATGGACCCAGAAATCTCAGCTTAAGCATTGCTGTAAAGTCCAAAGATCTGCATGATTTGAAGGACATTTTTTAAAGAAACGATGTATTTGAGTCACCCCCTGATGCCCGTTTGGTTTAGTAATTGCACTGTGCTCACACAAGAAAGTAGCTGTAGACAGCCCTGTGATTCTAGATATTGCTGGTTAGGTCTTGGAGGCAGTCCATAGAAAATTAGGAATAGTCCACACGCAGCTAGTCTCAATTAGCCTGAAATAGCATAAGATAATATTTGCCACTGAAAAGAATCACTAGTAAGACAGAAGAATGCATTTCCAACAAACATGTTCAAGTAAATGCTCATCAAATATAAAATGCGCTCTGAACTACATGCTGCTGATCTCATTCTTAGTTATGTTATGCTCTATTAAAATACACGAGACGCATTAATTATTTTTCCCTTTTATTTAAAAGCAGAAATGTATATGTATTTTCCTCTGTGGGTTTTTTCTTTTACTCTTTTAATAGCTTTTTTTTGTTTTTACTTTAAAATAAGGGAAATCTTATTGTTAGTCATAAAATCAGAAAACTAGGGACCTACTTGTCTTCTGCAGTTAAAAACTGGGGAAATCCTGTGAGTGGAGACACTGTTTCTTGCATTAAAATATGATAGGGTGGTAATGTAAATTATGATGGTGGACCAGTTCTTGCTTAACCCTATCTAAGCAGAATTTAGCATACCTGTCATAGTCCATTTTATTTTTAGGAGCATTATACATCTGCTGCCCCCTGAAAGATAATCTTGGGAAACAAATTTGTATCAATATTTGACTTACATATTAAAAACTCCTATCCTGTCCTAACACTCCACGTACTGACTTAAATATACTGTGCTCTACCAATATTGCAGCTGTGTTTTGGATGGTAAAGATTGCCTAAATTCATGTCTGCAGATTTTCTCAGAAGCAAAATGTGTTGTTCTCTATCCTTTCTAAGTGATTTTGATTTTTTAATCACAAAAATATAGATTATTTAGAACTGATTTTTGTATTAAATTAGATTATAATTTTGAAGGATTTTTATATCAGTGCTGTTTGGAAATGCGCACCTATAGTCCTCTTTCTATATTTAATTACATACAACTGTATTTTGTACAGTTATAGAAAATAGTTATTCATTAAAGGCAAATTTTGAGTGCTGGCTCATGGGAATCGCTTCAGACCTGATACAACTTTTCCTTTGAAGGATGTTGAAGCAGGTTTCTGATTTTCCTCTTCCAGCCATGCAGTCAGCTTTCCTGTTTTTCTCGTATAGTTTACAGCTTGCATATGTAGTCAGAAGTTGAGCAGAATCTCTTTGTAGCAGTTTAAAATATGCTAGATAAATCTTTATTTAAATCACTTTTAAAAGATACATCCAATATAGTTCCTCTCATGTATTTGTAGGTCCTGCAGCCTTAATACTGATGAAAGTGTTTTCTAATGATTCAAGATGAGTTTTGAAGAGTACTTTCCTTCTGACTAACTGCAGTGCCTGGAAATGTTTTTTGTGGAACACATATCTCTGCAGTGAGCTACTGAATGGACTTTTTGTATTCATGTGTGGCCAAGCTGCAGTTATAAAAAGCAATGGCTGTATCATCTTACTGTGGTTGAGACCTGACTGCATTTTGAGGCACTTTTAAGTTCAACTTACTGTAATGATGAGAGTGCATGATTTTATTTTAGTGCTGAATACAAAGAGAGAGTTGCAGATGGATTTTCAAAATTCACACTGGTTTTGTGTGTTGTTCTGCTCAACTGTGAAGGTGCTATGTATTCTGTCTAGAACAGTGATAATATACAGTTCTATTTCTCACAGGAATTTAATCAGAAAATAAAAAAAAAATGCTCTAGGGAATAAAAACTGCTAACATTCTTTAGTCCTTGAATTAGGAAGTTACATAAGCCAGTCTTGCAACTCAGTGGGCGTGTGGCAGCGTGGGTGGATCCCTGAACTTACAAAGGAACGTCACTGAAGTCAGGTGTAGGATCAGAACAACTGTGTGAATGTAATAATTCCCACTCTTAACAGCAGCCTCTTCAAATTACGTAGGATTTCCTTCCCACATCTTTCAAGTGATGGTTAAGTAGTGATAAATTCTCTCATTAACAAAAAAAAAGAAAAAAAAAAAAAGAAAAAAAGGGGGGAAAAGGCGGTAAAAGTAGTTGGAATCAATTCTTGGTGTGTAAATAGGTTTAAGTCAAATGATACTGCACAGTTATTAATTGCATCATAGACCCATCAGAAATTGCTTCTGTATATATTCCTTACCCATTGCTAACAGATGGCCAACAATTTAGAATTTCCTTTTAATGAATCCTTAGCCAGATCACCCATACTGATGAATTTGCTATCAAAACTATGTTTGAATGTTTTCTGAGTACACAGAACTTTTACCTATTTCTGATCCTAAGGACTGAATTAAATGATCCATTGAATTCAGCCAGCTGTTAGCCAGCCTCATATGAAGCCTAAATGCCATGAACTAGTTTTTCTCTTAATTGGTGAAATTTGTGAGACCACAAATCTCTTAACTGAACATGACTCCCAGTGGCCAATATTTTAAAAAGTTACCAGTGTGAATACCAGCTCTGTTTGGTTTTCTGTCATTAAGAACTAGCACTGCTGCAGTTGGCATGATGACAGAGAATCCACACAAATGGTCAATTCTTCAGGAACATTTGCAGCTTTACATATATAATTAAATTCTTCAATTTCTCCCAAAAGGAAGTCCCTAATTAATTCATTACCATATATCTGGGGAGACTTCCCGTTACACTCTCTGTGAGAACTGCATCCATGGTAGTAAATTAAATACTTCTGTAATAAAAGTCTTCAAAGGACTTGCAGACATAGGAGATGCTTGACCCCCCATTTAAACTGAAAGATCTTGGATTTTTATGTGTTACTTGTGTCCAGCATTGACTGTGTCCAGAATAAAAGGGTTTGAATTTGAGCATTTTGCCTCCACTTACTGGGGAGGAACCACTTGTGGGAGTGAGCAAGGAGCTTTTCAACCATGCCTTTGCCTTTGCTTTTTTCTCTGATTGTAGTAGGATATTTTTGTGTCCACTGCCATTTTTACCAAATGGTTCTCTGCTTGCCTGCAAATTCCAAACATGTACTACACTGTATTGTCTCTCTTCTTTGTTTTCTGTTGTTCTGCATGTGCAAGACTTTAGCTTTAATTTTCTTCTAGTTTTGCTAAATCTCATGTAGCTAACTACTTGTTTTATTGTCCTATTATTCGTCTCTATAATATTTGGGCAACTTAAAGCTTTTCAGCTTGGCTGCAGTAAAAATATGTTTCATCTAACCTAGGTTTCTCCCTGTTGCTCCTATTTCCTGTCTGGTACCACTTCTATTGTGGCAGGAAAGGNTTACTGGTGGTATTGGTTTAGGAATTATGCTCTTTTTGTAAAAAAAAAAAAAAAAAGGAGAAAATTAAGTTTAATGATGAAAATTAGGATCTCTATGCTTGTTCTCACTGTCTGCCCTGTGGTTTCTGTAAGGCTTTGGTCAGAGTTGATTGTCTGTTCATACGCACTCTTGAGATTGTACAGAATTCTTCTCTGTAGAGGAATAAAGTCTTAGTTTTTTCTCACAACAAGATTTATAGCTGCATTAATTCTTGGAATAAACTTCATTTCTGTTTATCCATTTCTCTTCCGTCTTCAAGTCTAGTAAAATTTGTTTCTTCCATTATCATCCTTTGTTGTGTTGTTCTTGGTTGTTAAAATGGTCACATCCTCCATTTAAGGACACTCTGAGTCAGTATCTAATCAGTGGTGTTATACCAGTAGCGACATACTTTCTTCCTTCCAGTATCTGAAATTTTTACCCTAGTAAAGGCTATCATGGGATAATAAGGTTTCTTGGGGTTCTGCTTCTAATTACTAAGTTACAGGTGAAGGTCTTTCAGTATTTGATGAGTCTCAGATACTTGGAGAGCTTTGAAGACCTCCAGTACTAAAGAAGATATAGCATGCAGTATTATTACAAATATTAATGTATTAATTTCTGCTGATGAAAAAATTCTGTAATCTTTTACATTAAAATCCGTTTCAAGGACAATTCAGAAAAATAGAGCATTTTTTTTTTTTTTAAATGAAATTACTTTGTCATAAGACTGTCTACTTTTAGACATATTATAAAAGCAGGATAATTTTGTGTGAAAAAGGATATAAAAGTATGGAGATTTCACATATCTAGATCATAGTATTATTTCATAAAAAATTATTAAAGCCTCCAGAATTAACATCCTATTCAGCCATTGAAGGCAAATTAAATGCAAATGAAACTCCTCAAATGAACGCATAATGCTTACTACATTGAGGTTTCAAAATGCATTTGTGATGCTGAGTAGAAAAAATATCAGACTTACACTGAATGTACTGTGCAAATGCAAATGTCATCATCCATTTCTTTTCATGCTTTTCTGGTTTGTGCTCTTTGTTTTGCAAATATGGTAATTGTAATGCAGTTGTATTGAAATTGGAAGAAGTCATTGAAATTCGCCCAGCAAACACACTCTTCTTCTGAAGTTATTTGATTCAAAACTGTAAAATGGATTTTGAATTATAAGTCAACACTTTTAAAGCTTATCATGTTACATTTATATATTCTACTATGTCATGAATTAGATCAGAAATATTGATGTGTTAGAAATATCATTGGCCCATTACAGGATAAGGATGGTCACTAATGAATAGGTATAGAGACAAGGCAGAAGTGTAATGTTTTCTTTGCTTCTGTCTTCAACACAGGTGATGGACCAAGGGGCTCTCAGTGCCTTGAGCTTGGAGGACCATGGATGTGAGAATGATCAACTCGGAAATTTTGCGGAATCTATTGCTCCAGGTGGATCCCTACAAATCTCTGACGCCTGATGGAATTTGTTACAGGATCCTCAAAGAGCTGGCTGATGTCATCGCAAAACCTGTCTTGAAAATTTTTCAGTGGTCTTGGGAATAGAGATAGGTCCCAGCTGACTGGAAGCTGGTGAACCTTGTCCTGATTTTCAAGAAGGGCAAGATGGAGGACTCTGGAAACTACAGGCCTATTCAGTCTCACTTCAGTGCCTGGTGAAGTTATGGAGAAGATTATTCTGGGAGGTCTTGAAAAACACCTGAAAGACAGCGCAGTCACTGGTCACAGCCAACGCAGCTTCATGAGAGGAAAGTCCTGCTTGTCGAACCTGATTTCCTTCTAAGTCAAGGTAACCCACCTAGCTGATCAAGGGAAGCCAGTTGATGTTTCGTTTATAGGGATCTTCATTATCATTTAGCGAGGATATTAGAGTTACTGCTGGTTTTGTTTGGAAGGAGGTATTTCTCTGTGTGTGTATTTCAGCTGGTGTTCAAACTTCAGTGTCAGTATAAACAGAACTATAGTTTTGACACTTTCCTGTAATGTTTTACTCATGTGCTCCAGTCTATTAGAAATTTGCTTTAGCTACTGACAATCCCAAAAGCGAATTCTTAATTTATCATATGCCTGCTTCAAAAAAAGCTGTAACTCTGATGACATAGGAACAAATGACATTTAATATCAGGATACTGGGGAGTGTGTGTATACAAAGTAGATATATAATAGAAATATCAAATTATAATTGTTATGAACTGTTTAATCATATTTGATCATGAAGCAGAATGTAAGTAGATATGATCAGCCTCTCAACATATACAAACTAGGATATTTCTGTGGATCAGTAGAGTTAATGCTGATTTGGCCAGGATGAATTGACTGAAAATCTGTAGAAGTTGATGTGATTTTTTTTAATCTATATTGGTCAGTCTATTAAAAATTATATATATTTTAAAAATTTTTAATGGAGGAGTTGTTGCCATGTGACACAGATTACAGTAAACACAAAAGTGTTCATAAATGAGGTGGTTCCAGGTGTTACATACACAGTAGTGCTTATAAGCTTACAATAGCTTTCATAACAAGTTCTGTTGCCAAGTGTGCAGCTGAACCACCATCAATCAGTAAACCATTGCCAGGCAAAACCATGTGATGACTGCAAACCAGGAAAAAAGGTTTGATGCTATGCAAGCTAAGGGCTAGAGGAGATAAGCACTTTGTGTTGGCAAACACAGTGTTTGCACAACAACCAGGTGATGGTTTTCGAGAATTTGAGTAAGGCCCTTGGCTGACTGTTTGGTTTTGATAATCTCTTCACCTCTTGACTCTGTTTCTTAGACTTATATTTATGTACATGTCTCTTTCTTAATGCGACTGTGTATGTGAGGACTATAAAAAATATATTCCAATTATATGAATTAAGAAAACTAATCCAGCTGGCCTTTCAATGTGCATGGGAAGGAATCACTAAAACGTATAACTACTGCTGGTAGCAGTTCTTCACTAGGTGAAGTTTTCCTTTGAGTCACTGTAGGTAAATCAGTTTTTTGCTGTGGTAGGTCATAATCTATCCATAATTCTGCTGTCTTTAGAGGTGTTCTCATTCCATTGAGACGTAAACATGAAGGGAGTTCAGTGAGAGGTTTACTATGTAGCTTTCCTCTCAATCTTCATTTTTAGTGCATATGTGAAGGGACTAGAGCTGTTCGCCGCTAAATTTATGTAGAGAGAAATAATGAGGTTTTTTTTTTATCCAGTATCAACAGGAAAAGTTAAGAGCTTTCAGTTTTGTATATTCTTAACGTTAGTTACTCTTTTGTTGCAAAATCTGTTTTTTAAGGGCTAAATTACATACAACGTTTTAGGTTAGGTTGGTAGATGCAATTAGTTTCAACAATACTCATTTTAAAGTCTACCTGAACCCATAATTTTTCCTTGTTTTTTGCAACCTAGGCAATCCTTTATTCATTTTTGCCATGCTAATCCTGATGTTCAAACAGCATTTAGGATTCCTAACTAGAAAAAGGTGTGCACTTGGCTTTATTCAGAGATTTCAAGTCTTGTTTTGCAGAAATGCTGGTGTTTATGAAACTCTCAGGCTTTGATCATATTGGTTAATCCAATTTAAAGATGTTTAGCATTTTTTTTGTATAACCTTCAGCTTGAAATAACTGGTGGTGGTGATTTCAGAGAGAGGAAGTGATAGCATATTCAGGAGAAATACAATATGCGAGAATTTGCAACTATTACCATTTAAATAGCCTGTGTCAACCTAAACAATGCACAAGGGTTTGGATGACATTTTTTGTGGAAATTTGATTCCAAGGATCTTTATGGTATGATGAGTACATGATCCAAAATGACACATTATGGTGGTATTCTGACCTGGGGTGCACACAGATCTCAAGCAAAGGATGATAGGCAAAACTGCATCCCAACAGGGAAAGAGCAAGAAATTACAAATAGATGGAAAGCACTTTAAACAATTTCCTCCACTATGTACAGCACTGTATTGTGACATTCATCCAAGGAATCTCATCTTCTCAAGTTGCTTCCAATTTTCTGCAGCCTATTTGAATAGGTCTACTTCTATTAGGGACAAATTTAATGGACAGGTAGGGTTTTCATTATAGCTGCATCAGTACTGCTGCGAGAATATCTATAAATCTCTGAGTTCTTTGTTCTGTAAATATCAAACAGTTGCTTGCAGGTACATACCTGAATAACTCATTACAGCCAGGAAGACTTTCCAGTATTGAGGATTAGGGGAAATTGTAATTTTAGGCTTTTTTTCTTTTATCATGTAAAAATCCTTGGTAGATTTTTTTTGAGAATCTCCAGAAAAATGCATATTATAAATAAACCAAAGTCTGAATCAAAATAAGATCCAGGGACTTTCAGAGTAGTAATCTTGCACTTGAAGGCAAAGAAGGAATAATGTTTGGGACCTGGCCTTTGCAGTGCTGAGTTGCAGAGAGCTGTGAGCACAGGGCTGGAGGAGTGCTGGTACCCACCAGAGTCAGACAGAGGCAAACCAAAAGCGACTGCAACTTTTGGTATCGGAATCTGCTGTCTAGGTTAATTTTTAGAATACCAAGTGTGTGATAAATTATAACCTAACTCTTAATTGTGTAAGTGTGACACTTCCATAATAAACACAGGCTGCTTGGGTTCATCTGAAAACAATCTTACATGTTTGATTCATTTTATTCATGGGGATGGTTTTTTATGTCATCTGCTGAGTGGGTTTGCTGCCTTTCCCCATTTTTTTCCAAATGTAGCTCCTAGTACTTGCAAGTAAGGAAGAAAACAGACACCAAGAGGAACCGAAGTTGTTCATGGTGGGAAGTGTGCCTACAAAATTGGTCTTAAAGCCTTGAATATTTTATTTTTGCAACAAGAAAGATCTCAAAGACTGAGGAACAGATTTTTCTGTGTTCTTTATCTGCAAATTTTTTTTAATTCTTTGCTTAAAAAGGTTTTTTCTCTTTTAATAAATGGACAAGAATGCATTGGTCAATACTAACATTTAAAACGCAAGGTTTTACTTCTTGCACCAGTTATGTGAAAGGTGATGTGTGACACAAAGCAGTAGCACGTTGGTAACGTTGACCTTACCTTTCTCCTACCATAGGAGAAATAGTGTGAATGACAATATTGACAATGATGTTGCATTATTGTTATTAATGCCTACAGATGTGCTGTAAAGTGTCCTGTTCTGGGGAATCTCACTGGTTTGGTATTTTGGCGGCGCTTTAACAGGGATATATACAGTTGATTTATTTTGTTGTCTATGTAAATGTTGTTTATATACCTGTAAGTCCTTGTTCTGCCTCTGAAGTACTCCCTGAAAAAATTATTTTTTACTTCTACTTTTTTTCCCCCTAATAATATCTATGGAGAGATATGTATGCGTGTATGCATATGTACAGGAACACACAGTCTGCATCTGTGTGGCCCATGAGAGCTGTGAGATGGTTGTTCAAACTTCAGCTACTTCCTATAAACTGATGATAGTTTTAAAAGCTCAGTGTAATATCAAATATGCTTAGGATGCTCTTCCAATTGAAAGCTAGTCCAGCGTATACCGATATCTTGCTAATATGTTATACATGTTCAAACAAAAAAAAGCTGACATTTAAAAATGGCACTCGACATTACTGACAATGTTAAATGATGCAACCCCATCATTTTTGAATCAATTTGGGCTTTATTATCATTTATAATTAATTTGAATTCCTCTTAAACTCTGCTTCAAGCATCTTCTAGGTGTTTAGACTGCAGAAAGATAAAATGCATAGATAGATATTGCTGCCTAATAAATCTCTTCCATGTTTTTCACTTGCAGAGACAGTGCAGTCTGACCTTGGAAAAGGGCTATAATCTACTGCTTTATAGAGATGAGGAAGCAGCTTTGACAAGTAGAAGTTAAACCCTAGATGGTCCAGGACTACCTAGCCATTGCTTAATCTTCTTAATATGGTAAGACAAATCCCATTCCTTATTTTCATATTAACATATTTCAATTTTATTACAGTTTTTAACTCTTAAGCAGAGCTGTAGAAGCTTAGATAGAAATGCCAGAGAAGCACATATACTCAGAAAAAGAAAACCTTCTCAGGTCAGCAAGCTCACAAGTTTCAAAAAGCTGCTTTTAAATGGCTATAAGTGAGGAAAAATTAGGGCATTGAGCAAGCTCACGTAACTACTGCAGAGACAATATAATAAGGAGTGTAAGATGAGAATTTATTACTATTAACAATAAAGTAAATTTATTCTGAGAAGGACTTGCTGTCAAGATAGATTTCCTAACTGGACACAGGCTTAGGAATGGCCACTTCTGATTGTAAGCTGCATCATCAGCAAGTTTCATATTTTTGGGAGCATATTATTATCCCCATTTTTTTCTGAATGGGAAAATATGATGTAACATTTAATCTCTGTGAGGTGACTGCCTGCTATTATAACCTGTTATGTTGCACACAGTCTGACCATAAGGATTCCACTTTGAAAACTGTGTCTGGAAATGCAGGTTTCTTCTTTTGAATATCTTTCTCATTATTCTCTCCCAAACTAGTATAACAGATATTATTCTATATTCGAAGAAATTGTCTCACACTGAGTGGGTTGCACATGCCATTAAAGCATCCAAAGAACTGAGTGCTGGTTGAAGTTGGTCAGATTGATTATGGATGCAGATAATTTTTTTTTCAAGTTCACCATAAAATATTTAACTATTCTTCAAATGGAAGGTATACATTCTTGAAAATATTCTCCTTTTCCAAACATAGGGACAGCGAATCTGTGGCATCTACTCAGTGTGCGCTTTGGATATTTACAATCTGTAACTTGAGTTGTAGAGTTGTTGTCGTATGTCAGTGGTTTGGTTGTTCTAATTAGGTTAAATGACCTTTTCTAGGAAACTTGTTCACTTATGGGCTAATTTCTTCAATAAATTTGGGCTTTTTTTGGTAAAACAAAAATTATTAATAATTAGTAAAAGTTCAACATTTGCAAAGATGTGTAAAAAGTCACAAAATCAGTAAGATACCATACACAGTTAAAATCAAAATGGATTTTGCTCAAGCGAGTTGTTCTGAAAACATTTCTCATGTTTTACTAGCTCTAACATTTAAGATCCTGTGTGGAATAAAATCTCTAGAATGCATGAATGATTTGCAATACAAGTCAAAACGCCCCAAACCAGGCTTTGTGCCATCACTGAAAGGGTGTTACAAGTATTTAGGAATCTGAATTTTGAAGTGAGGATTTTAAATGTAGCTTCTCGGATATTGGCTCTGTTCAGCATGTTGGTAAATAATCTTGGAAAGGGCTGATTAGTTATGACATAATGACTGTTGACTGATTAAATTTTTTTGATTCTAAAGAAATAAAACGTTGTCTATGAGGATAAATGGCAGGTGAAATTCAATTTTGTTAAAGGCAAAGGAAGTAATGTATTTAAATAAGCATTTTGATTTAGTAGTTACTATTCAGAAGGGAGATCTTGGCGTTATTGTGATTAGTTCAATAAAGCTGTCACTTCAGCATCAGTTAAAGAGGAAAATAAAATTCTACAAAACATCCATGGAACATTAAGAATAGATCATGAGTACAATCTTTTTGAAATCTAGGCTGCATTTTTATCTTGATTATTTATACTTGAGTGATAAAAGTCCCCGAAAGAAACAGAAGAGCTACAAATTATAAGAACAATAAAGGCAGGGAGGGATTTCTTGTATGAGGACCAATTAAATCACTACAAACTTTCTCTGTGGAAAAGAGAGGACTCGGTTTCTGGTAAAGGTCTAATAAAGTGACAAATGGTGTAGGAAAGGTAGCATTTTTTATTAGTTCTTATACTGTAAGGATGAAAGTGTACTGCGTAAAATAATCGTACAATAGTTTTAAAACCAACAAAAGGAAATATTTGTTTCATAAATTATTAAATTATGGAGTTCCCTGTCAGACGGTATGGTGGAGATGAAACGTGAATAGGCTCAAATGGGAGTTGATTCATTTATGCTATAATGAATAGGTATGATTTTGTGAATTTTAAGGAAAATGCTGTCTTCAGATATAATCTCTGCCTCTTTGCTTTCAGATATAATATCCTGCTGAAAGTACATAACGTTTTGTACTCTCCTGGTTTCTTACAGTATTTTTCAAGTGTGGACCCTTTTTGAAACAAAATATGGCTGTTCTTATGATCTTCAGACATTTGCAAACAGGATTAATTTTATCAGTATAAACAGTTTCTTTATGAAGTGTGGTATTAAATGCTTGCATGTGTTTACTCTTTAATCTTGGGAAGTGCGCCTGCAAGACATCCATGCTAAAATGTGCTGTGCTTGAAAAGAACTCTCTGACAGTCCATGTGCTTTCTCAGTAGGTTCACACATATGAGCTTTGCTGCACACTGCCAGTATTTTTGGCTGCCATGGGTGATCGGAAGGACAAAAGTGCAGGTGCAAGTTCAGGGACTGAGATGTTCTGCTGGATGGTTCCTGTTGCTTTTGGTCAGAAAGTTTGCTTCTGATAATACAGCTGCATCAACTGTTATCCTGAACTTTAAGGCTAACAGTTTTATCTGGATGGAAATTAAAACTCAAGAGAGAAGAACATGGAGCTTCTCTTCCTGTCTGGGATCTTGTACCCATTGCTGCATTCTGTCACGAAGTTGCACATCAGTCCTCTAACAGGAGCTGAAATGTACTCCTATGTGTGCTCCTAATGTGCACCTGTAATTTTTCCTTACCTGTGAAAAAGCAATTTAAATGAGTTTGCAATGCATGTGCTCTTGCAATTTTTGCAGAAGTGTCTATAGCCTGTTTCATATTTTTGCTTATCAATTTCAGGACCAAGTAATTATTATAAGGTTTTTAATTTTTGTTCTTTGCTTTTGTGATCCATAATAGATGTTCTCTAGATTTATGGTAAGGGATACAAATTTGTAGATGTCTGTCAGGTTTCTCAGTTTACAGGATTCCTTTTCTTGTCAAAAAGAGTCCCAAAGAATGCAGGAAAATGGGCTAAAAAATGTGGTAACAAAAACAGAAGGAGGAAAAATTATGAAAATTTTGAGATAGCCCATGTAAGAAAAGGTATTGTCAACAAATTCTACGAAGTTTGGGGTTTTGTTTGGAATGGTGGGCATTTTTTTTGTATTTTTGATTGGGGGGGGGGGGGTGGGGGGTTTGTGTTGTGGGTTTTTTTGCTTTTTTTTTTTAAATATAGAATGAGGAAGAAATGTATTTCAGAAATGCAGGATGCACTCCAATTCCCTAAAGCCTCTCTTTTCTACTTTGGCCAAAATTTGACATGGCTGGCATGTCTTCCTCATAGCAAAGATCATGGAAAGCCAAGATTGTTGCAGCTCATCCCTGGCCAGTTTGTTGCAATGGGCAAAGCATATTTAAAGCATTCTTCGTTATGTATTACCATGTCCTTGGAAGGGGTGAGATGTTGCATAAAATATTCCATGGCAAGGAGAGCTTCAGAGAACACTGATCAAAGAGTACAAGTTCTTTGGAGAATTAGGTATTTTTAAAATAGATAATGGTATGCAGAGTTAGTTTGGAAAATTTGGCCTTTGCTGTCAATTTGCAATGCTTTGGGCATTCTGCCTGTAACTGTACACACATATCCTGGAATTTCTGCCAGTCACCTGCCACTTGGTGTGGTAGCATCCAGACATTCTTCCTGCCAAGTCTCATAAGACTCCTTGTTTCTCTATGCTCAAAGATTAAAACCAGATTAAAAAGCAATCATGAGAATCAGAGCACAAAAAGAATCCTTAAGTAACTGTGAAGCATGCCCTGGCCTCTTACAAGTGACAGCACTCTTTGGCATCATACAAATGATCTAAGTGCCAGTGGATATCAGCCTAGAGTGAGAACAAGCTGGTGGTGCATGCTTCAGAGAGTTTCTGTGGGACACTCTAGCTCTAGAGTAGCTTAAGCAAAATGTTGCATTGACTGGAAAATAGTATTTAGCAATATTGCTGCTGCAGTTATTTCAAGCTGGGGTAATTCTGCTTTAAATGTATGTATAATTTTAATTTTCCCCATGGGAAAAATGAAAAATGTTGATCAAACAATTTCTTCACATAGAATCCTGAAACTGCACTTTTTAGTAATCTGTTTAACAGAAGAATGCTTATCTTAGTATCTGGGAATTTGAGATTAATAACCTTGGCTCAAAATTGTCTCTTGATCCAAGTAAAAAATCTTTCACTCTTTAAACATTGGCTTAGGTGTGTTGACATAAATGAAGAAACAGTGCTTTTAGACTTCTGAATTTACAAATTATTGATGTATATGGGTAAGAGAACACTTCTTTTTTTTATCAAATTACAGAGGCGATAAATTTTTAGTATAATGTTTCATATTTTCCTAGAGAAGCTTTAAAAAGTCTTCACTCCTGAATAGATTTAACTTAAAGGATTTGAATAAGCATGAATGTTTGGCTCATCCATTTCCTCTAGCGAACATGTAGCAAAGTCTAGAAAGTCCAGTTATTTCTTTTAAAATAGATTTTGCTCTTCCTTGGGCGTTTTCAGTCCCCCATATTTCTTAAATCTTGCAGCTAATGTATTTGTCGCATTGTGATAGAAGATATGGCCAACTCAATAACACAATACCTCTGTCAGGACAACTGGGTGAAGAGACAATTTTATTATGTACATATGTTTTTCCAGGTACCATTGCCTTATGCTGCAAAACAAGTGAGTCTAGCCAAATAGATAAACCACTGATGGTGTTTGTGTGTTCTTTGTCAATGGTGACTGCTGGAATACTTTACTCTATTGTACAAATAAGAAATGTGCAGTAATTCTCTGAAATATTTCACTAGCTGTTCTGCAGCTCAATGAAATGAAACCTGCAGTGGTTTAATCTAGTTTTTAATTAATATGTTTCCATAAGAACAAATCCAGTGGGATCTTTCTGACAGTATTAACTCTGGTGAGACTATGCTACATATCAGCATTCTTTCAAACAGAGTTGAAAGGAAATAGTCGTTGAATTTTAATTTATTCAGATAATTTTGAATTCTCAATTATTTCATTGGTTTGGCGATGCATTAAAATACCTTTCTGTTTTATTCTTGAAAATGTTTGCGCATTAGAAAATGTGTGTCTGCTCAGATATAAGTACTCTTGGCTATAGTTAGCTTATTCTCAGTATTTCTAAGGTCAGACCAATAGCAATATTCAAGGACTCAAGAATCAGACTCTGATTTGAGTGTCAGCAGTGTAATCCTGTGCTAAGATAAGACATTTCAGTCATTTTACTTTGACTGTATTTTCGAGAACAGAATATGACTTCTATTGTTACAAAGAATAAAATTTTGCATATCTAAAAAAAAAAAAAAAAAAACCAAACCAAAAAAAGAAAAAAAATTGACAAGCTCAACATACTTTAGGCCATCATTTAAGCCAAAATTCATTAAAATGAAATTCTTCAGAAGAAAACCTATTGGCATTTCAGGCACAGACAGTAACTGAAAAATGCTTTTATATACAGATTCATACTGACAACTTTCTGTCCAGCAGGTGACTTTCTGCATTAAAAGGTTTGTAGAAGTGGAAATTGTAATAGGATGAACAACCTTGATAAAATGCTTTGATTCTTATCTTTGAAATTTTTTCCCCATTACATTTGCCTTAGATGGTGCTTCTGCAGTTAAGAATGTGTCAATGCTCCCATTGTAAACTCCTTTCATGGAGTTTTATGATTTCATGATTAAAAAATAGCTTTTGTCTGAAATACAGCACATTTTTTTAATAATTATTTGTTCAGTTAAATAGCGAATGTTAACTTGAAAAAACACATTTTTTCTAAATGAAAGGGCGATCTTCAGCTCAGTAATATCACCTCAGATTAATAAAAATGACAGTATTTTAAAAATCCAATTTTATTTTCATAGTTAAGGTTGTTTGCTTGATTACCTTTTTCGCATTGCATTTTGTTTAGACAAGCAAAATGGATGAAGTTAGTTTCAGTGGGCTGGTAATCCTTCTCACTCTCAGGTCATTAGTACCATAATATTTAAGATGCAATAGCTGCAGGGTAAGTTTGATGAAAACAACTGCATGGACTGGAATTTTCTGAAAAGTTCTGGTGTTATATCCATTCATTTTTTGGTCTCATCTATGTGACACAACCCAGCAGAGTTCACCTGCTTGGCTCTGATTTCTACCCTCTTGTCTGTGAGTCTGACTGCAAAGAGCTCAGCTGTCGAAGATGCCATCTGCAGTTCTTCTTTTCTCCTGATTCTGAGGGCACCTTTTCGCAACAAAGAGCTGGAACGTGAATGAGCCAGGAATTCAGAGGCCTGAGCTCCCTTCCCTGCCTTCCTTGTTTTGTTTCTTTGCAAGAGCCCAGGCTTTGCCTTTTCTTGTTTCTTGACTTGTGACAACACTCCTGACATGTTTGTTGAGTTGTCCTGGCTTTTGGGTGTATGTTGCAAGTAGTGTCTTTGCTGTCATGTAGCTTAGCAAAAATACATTGTAACGGAAATGTCAGTCGCTTCTGCCACAGTGGCCTCAGTGCTGTACAAATAGCCTTCTGGCAGAGGTACGAGTTTGGTGTTAACAGGTTTTGTTGGGATAGCTATCAGAGAACGGTGATGTTTCACCTTTTCAGCCTTGGCTTGTTGAATGTGATTTTGTTATTGCATGGAGGGTTAAGTGAGGCATCAGCTTTTAAAAGCCTTTCCTTTTGAACCTACTGTAAGAATTCAGTACCTGGGAAAAGATAAGTCAGGGGAGCAGAAGCAGCTTGGAGCTCTGTGGGCTGTCTAATGCAATTCCCTTATGGGATAGGTTAACATATGGATGTGTTTCCTCTTCCAGTAAGTGCTGGGAAATTGGTACATTTTTCTTTCCTTGATGAAAACACAGCAGAACAAAGGTCTGTGTTTACTCTTGCTTTAGTACCCTGCAGCTCAAATCTTCAATGCCCTTTAAGCTCATTTTTCGTCTTTATGTGCCAGTTTATGTAAGGGCCATACTGTGACATGCAGGAATGAGCAGCTAAATACTTAAAGTTTTCTTACTAAATATTCTTGGTTATACCATTTCTTCATATTTGTAGTGCAGAATTAACTACTGTTGTTCATTTAGAGCAGTTACACCGGAATTCTCTGTTGGAGGAGGCTCTGTCAAAGGGTAGCCTTCAGGCACTCGCAAAACCAGCATCTCATGGAGCATGGATCATATCACTCTTATTGTTGGCAAACAGAAGTCATTAGATTTGGCTGTGAAGTATTTTTAAATCTCCAAATCCTTTAAGACATTTTCCAAATGCCTATTTCAGTTAATTGAAAATTGAGATTTGTAGACTGAATGTATTGTTTTTGTAGGCAAATTAATTTGNAAAATTATATGAAAGCTTTAATTAGAAAAGGTTTAGATTTTTGACGCAAATGAATTCATGAAGATGATCCACTTGCAGTAGATGAATAATGGAGCTAAGTTATTGGAAAGTAAAGATAATAGCATATCTGGGATCTCGTTGTTCAAGAACTGCCTATAAATACAGTACATTATTGCTCAAGCATTAACAGTTTATCTCCACATTGCTGAAATTATGTGAAAGACTTTTCAGTATCTTTGGAAAAAATGGTATGACAAGATGTGACTATTTTGGCTTTTGGTTGTTCACTTTTGCCACATAAAATGCAGACTGAAGATTATCTGAGTTGCATTGCTAGAGACAAGTAACACAGTTATCCAAAAAGGAGCTTGAGAAAGGATTTTTTTGTTATTCATTCTCTTTAATTATCTTGTAATTAATCAGGAAATTTAATTCATCTGTGAAATGAAATAAGTGAAAAGAGAAATCTCCTTTGTACATAGCCTTGCCAGTCCCTGACACCCCACTGACACCATGATATTGCTTAAGCTGTTGTGTCATTTACAAACCATGTTCCTTCCACTGGCGATTGAAAGGAAAGGTTGAAGAGCGTGTTGGGTCCTAACTGCCAAATGCAGTCAGGAGGGACTGTGACAGTGGTCAGGAGTGAGTCTCAAAGTGCAGGAGTTGTCCCTGTTGCCTCCAACCAAAGAGAAACAGCTGTGGCAGTACCCCTCTTACAATGGTTGCTTTATGAAAATTAAATTAGTTAGAGGCTGAGATGTTTGTACCATGGCCACTTTCTCTTCCTGTGTTATATATGTTTTGAATTTCTCTGTTGTGCAGTGGGAGGACTGCAGTACAGCTGTTCTCCAATCAGGGACAGCCTATAACTCAGCAGCCATGATTTCCATTTTCTGGTAAGAGATGCAGTAGTAAAGCCTTCAGCAGAGAAAGTGCATTTTAATTTTTGGTACTCATCTGTATCATCATTTTAACTACAGAGGTACTGACCAGAAGTGCCCTCAAGAAATGTTTTTTCTCTTCTGGCTGTCTGTTTGGTTTGGTTTAGTTGTTTTGCGTTTAAAGAAAGGTGCAAGTTGTGCGTAGTTTTTCGGGCAGAGGTGGTTTTCAGGGATGAACGTCAAACAGGGTAAATGAAGCCTCTCAGCCATCAGTGAGGTGTGACTGAGCAGCCACGTGATTTCAGCCTTTCCATTTTGCTAGGTTTCTCGTGTCGAATGCAGGCAGCTCTGCTCACTCTGCTGCATTGTGTGCTTTTGTGCTTGGCATGGGCCGTTGTGACAACTTAGGTTTGGATTTAATGATGGGAGATGACACCAGTTAATATTCACAGAATTTAGTTTGATGGGTTTTTGTTCTTTTTCAGTATAGCACTATATGGCAAGGGCATTTGTTCTTTCCAGATATGATTAGGTGACTTCTCCATCTTTTGTGAGTCTGAAACTGCAGATATTTTGTGCTGTGTATGTAAGCCTGTATTCCTTAGGGAATAAAGTATGAGTCTGTAAAAACCTAGCTAATGAGCAGTAAATTCATATGGCAAGTTATTGTCCTTTTCCCTTGGTTTATTCTTAGTCTGCAAAACTTAGTTCAGAATATAAATAGAGAAGAAGAGATTCCCTTGTCTCTCTTGCCGCCTTTCCATGCTTCTCTGGATTACAGAAGGGTTACCATTGCATGCAGTTGTCCCTCTTTCAAAATAAAATATCAGCTACTCTGTCAACAGAGAAAGCATCATAGCTTATGTGAGAGTTTCTTTTGATAGTTTTGCTGTAGTAGAGGGGTTTTTAGGCAAGCTGGGATTCCCTAGTTCCTGAAGGCTTAGTGGTGCCATAAACTCCATACTTATGGCATCTGTGGTGATGCTCCACATTCTAATCTTGTTTCTGTTTTTTGGGGTCTTAATTGTCCTTAAATAATTTGAAGATGTTGAAGTTTTCTTTTTCAGACCTCAAGAGAATAAACAATAAAGCCAAACTACTAGAGTGAGAGAATGCCTTAGTCCATCAGGTGAAAGTGTTAAAGTTATATGGACTATATGCAATAGAACATGAATGTAGCATCATCTTATGGCTTGACT
Source organism: Grallaria varia (assembly GCA_013396735.1). Taxonomy (NCBI): domain Eukaryota; kingdom Metazoa; phylum Chordata; class Aves; order Passeriformes; family Formicariidae; genus Grallaria; species Grallaria varia. Next base: position 306,410 of record VWZG01010265.1, read on the forward strand.
ACCTCCTCCTGACCTCCAACTGACTCCATTTTAATTATTATCTCCTTACCTCTTCACTTTACCTTGAAATTTCCATTTCATCAATTATTTACAACTATTTCAGTCTTCCTGCAGTGTATCAATTTGGCTGTACTGGAAGTTATTTTATCTGCAGAAGCAGTATAACAGAGAGAGTTGAGCATCTGGTTGTGAATATGAAAAGATACTGGTTTCTCAGTCCATTTTAGCTTTCCTCTTCAGGTCATTTACTGGCATGCTGTTGTAATACTGGAGGGTTTGGGTTCACTTTTTTTGCTTGTTTTGGGGTTTGGTGTTTTTTTTTGTTTTGGTTTGGTTTTTTGTGTTTTTTTGTTTGTTTGGTTGGTTGGTTGGGTTTTTTTGGGGTGGTTTTTTTTCATTGGTTGGAGGGGGTTTTTTGCGTGGGTGGGTTGGTGCTATTATTATTGTGGAGTTGTTTGTTTTGTTTTGGATTTTTTTATACATATCTATCTGTATGCTGTCCTTCATGCTGCACAACATGACCCACAGGCCTTCCCCCAGAGGGTGGTTGGGGACTGAACAGGCTAGTTCTCACCTTTTGCTTGTTTGTTTTCCTGTCTCTAAAACTGATCCTGGCTGAGTTGTATGGCTCAAGTAAACCAGGAGAAAATTGTAGAGGTCAATTAAAGCAGAAGCCAGAGTGCTACTGGCCCAGAACGCACTCCATTTGCTGAACAGCTTCACTTAATTGTTTTTCTCTCCCTCTCTTCATCTAAGACTTTGTGTAAAATGCTTTTGTGATTTGAGCTTTTTCAGAGATATGTCAGAGCTGGAATACAGTAGGGTATGCACTGTGTTGAAATGGCTTTCTTACAGTTTTGAAGGCTTGTTTCAGATGCTATGAATATCCATTCCTTGTTTCTATGGCTCAACTTTATTCTTGTATTAACATTCTAGAACATAAAACATGCGGAACCAGTGGGCCATATTATGAAATATTATTCACTGAGTGCCTTAATATGTGTTTTATATTTGGTCTCACATTTTTAATATGTAGCCATAAAAAGTTAATTTTTTAGTGCTGGAAATATCAATATTCTTAACTGTTGTTAAAAGATAGTTTAAGAATACAAAGACATGAAAAAAAGTCAATGCAGTGTTCATATGCCAGCTCATTAAAATAATTATTTATTTCATTTATTTTCATGCTTATCTTTTGTTAAGCCTTTTTCTATATCTGATGCATTTGGAGGCTGTGTACAGCCCAGCTTTTTATTTTAATGATACTGTAAATATATAGCACATACATTCTTAAATCTTAGCCTCTATTGCTCTGTGTGTTTTAAGACAGAATGAATTGTTGGGTTACTCTGTGATTAAATACTGATACGTCTGTCCCACCGATCGCTGTAAGACTCTAGGTTTATTAAAATATTTAATGTAGATTAAAACATCATCATATATTAAACTGTAGTTACCATCTCCTTGAAATATTAAGTAAATGCAGATAAATGACACACTGGGTATATGTATAGAGAAAAATAATTTCAGCCATTTTCATCCTGAGTTGTGAAAGGGGAAAAATGCCTTCTGGTACTTTAGATAATGCAGTTCTGAAACAGACCTTGCTGCCCCACTTCAAGCATAATCCATATAATGGCTATATTGCAGTGAGGATAAGATCATGGGGTAAGTACCATAAATGCACAGTCTGCCATGTTTACCCAGTTTTCCCTTTTCCAGTTCCTTTTTTAAACCAGACTTAAATAGATTCCCAGCAGCAGTTTATCTGTGCTATATCAGAATACAGATATTTTGGGTTACTGAGAACAAAAAGCCCTATAGGTAGTAATTGCTATTCTCTCATGAACTGTTAACAAAGACCATCTTATTCCTCCAAAAGGAATAAAAATAAATTATTTTCAGGTACCCCTGCAAATAGAAATCATCCTGAACTATGCATTTTAATAGGGAAAAGTACTAGCATATGTAATTAGAAAGGCATTAACCTCAGTGATGAAAGAGGTTGGTTGTAATGTTAAGATCCACCACTGTTGACAAGAACAGCTACAGAAAACAAGTGATGTTCCATTTTAATATCAATTGTGACATTTATTAATATTTTAGAAACCAAGGAGCACGCCTTTAAAAACATATGCTATGGGAAAGCCATACTTTACTAAGTGCTTCTTAAAAGAAATATATTGTCAAGCTCTGTGTGGTCTGGGTGTGTCGTTTATTTGAAACATGTTCACAATATATTTCTTATCAGCATGTCTGGATGCACTTAAAAAAATAGCATTGTAGGAAAAGTCCTCCTCAAAACACTGGGGATGCCATCTGAAACTATTTTGTATGTGCTTCTTAAGAGTATCATTCTGATGGGGGTATCTAGAACTTTCCATAGGTATGAATCACCCTAATAAATAAGAGTGTTGGTCCAGCCAGGATTTCCTAGATATCATTTCTCCTCTTCCTTGAACTTATGCAGAAACTTGTGGGTTAGTGATATGTGTTCTGTTTTGTTTTTCTTGTAAGAATCAACATGTTTTCTCCAGTTTAGGCAAGCAGGAAAGCCTGTTATGGAAAGTTATTTACTGTTGTTGTTGCCTTTAACAAGCCGAAGTGGGAAGGTAAGTAGGGAGGGAAGCTTTGAGACAGGAGTGGGAATATGATTTACTTCCACTGCTCTCTGCTAATCTAGCCAAACACCTTTATTCTTATAGTGTTTTTCTCCAGCCATTCATCCAAGTCCATATGAGCAGTACTTGTTGTAATAGTGCTTATTCCATCTTTAAATAGTTAAGATTTCACAATTTATTTCTTTTTTTGCAAACAGTAAGAACATGAAGTATTTACTGCAATTCTTTTCACCTAGAGCATTGTCTATAGATCTGAGATGCTCAAGAAACCTTATTTCAAATTGTAGATAGGAGACACAGAACCAGAAAAGAGCAGGAATTTCCAAATGGAAAATATTGCATTGTCAGCTTTGAAGTAAAGTTGAAATTCGTTTAGTTTGAATGAATGAAGTGCATCAAACAGTATTGCCCTCAGTTATTACAAGATAGTGTTGTATTCTGAGTATCTGACAGAATAAGAAGACCAATTTCAGAGACAAGTCACTGAGGACCATGCACTATACTGATTCTCCAAGTAGGAGTACCACATCTTATTATATATGACAATTTTTTTTAGAGAATTGTTAGTTTGTGTCAGGGAAATGTGACTTTCATAGTAGATGGACATGTGCTGTCTGAAGGCAATTTTAGAGAGATACAAGTGCATGTGGGACTTGTACACAAAATCCAAATGGAGTAAGACATGCTAGGTTTTTAATTTGTGTAGTCCCAGAGAACCATTGGCATACCTATCTAGCAATATGTGGAAAACCTGTCTTTCAAAGTAAAAGCAACTTCTCAACTTTCTTCACCAATTAACACTGGCTGAAGCTCAGAAGAAAGTTGCACTGAGCATTACTCTCTTCAGGGAGTTTTAACTGACCTTGAGGTCTGCCACCACAAGTGTGTGTATCTCAGGATCATGTTTTGACCAGAATGGTGTGAGGCATTTACAGGTGGATAGATCAGTTTTTGAGGAGTTCCTTTGAAGCGCTTCCACTGTGACCTTGAATTTCATTCATGATCCCAAAACATGCCCTGAAAGAGTGCAGTTTCCACAGTATGCCAGTGTGCATGGGTGCTTGACTGCATCTTGAAGGCAATTAAAAGTACTGTCTGTAGCTCAGGTTTGAGCTTGGCTGCTTGTCTCTACTTTAGGACTAAGTTGTTGTGTCAACTGATAAGGTATTGGTCTAATCAGTAATGACTTATGGACCCTACAGTATTGTTTGTGAGTCTCTTCAGCTCTGTCTTGAGCATACAACTCTTCTGATTCTTTTTTTTTTTTTTATTAGTGTATTTTTTACAAAAAGTACAGTTTGTTACAGATTCGTCATTTATTTGTGACTAAGCTCTGGGTTATTTCACCTATAACTTATCTGCGCATGAGGGTCAAACAGTGTTTAAATTTTCCCCATCCACTGTCTTAATTTTTGCAAATTTTTCAGTTCTAATAGATATTTAACTTCTCCCTTATTCCATGCAGGATTTTATTAGGTCATGTTATTTCAGCTACTGCATCCTTTTCCAGCAATTAGTAAGAGGCAGGATGTTGAATAGGTATGTTTTACTCAGGATCTGAATTCTGGCCAGAGCCTCAACATAACAAAATAATTGACTCCAGATCAACTTGAACCAATGACTCTGAAAGATGCAGTTCCCATCTGTAACTCTGCTTCTATTTTTGCTCTCTTCAAGCTAAAATGTCTTCTGAGAAGATGAATCATAGGGAAACTATTACCCATTATAGATCATCTACTCTGTTGGGTACTTAATACCAAACCTATTGTCCTAGAAGAGGTAAAAAACATGGAAACAGAGTATTTCTTTTCTTGATTTTTAAAACCAAGCAACTGAACTTTGCTTAAGAATTACTTGACTTGTTCGTGAATACAGTGAGGTATTCATGAGCCTTGTTGCTTTAAGTTTTTTTAAAATTTCCACTTTTTCTAATAGGATCCTTCTCTTTAGAAGATCCTTTCTTGAAATGAGAATCAAACAATGAATGAATTCTTGGCCCCTTGGAGTTGAAACAAAAGCTCTGTTTTCTTCAGAGCATCACTCACCCTTCTGTCATATTTCTTGAGTGACAGCCAGCCCTCAGAAATCAGTGGCATTCCATAGTGCATGTTTCTTAGCTTCTTGTGACTCTCCCTGGTTTGGCTTGAGAAGTGAAGAATCAGCCCTACAGAAGTTTTCTTGCGGGGGCCTGCTGGGGAAATAACCCAGGGACTGGACTAGAAGTTCTTTATATTGGGGATGTTTCTTGATACTGGAGATGAAAATACTTACATTGGAGAAAGGTAATTCATATGGATCTGAAGTACTTTTTCTGTTTTTCTTTTAATAGGAATAATATCCCTCCTTCTAGTGACTGAGATTTCTGAGGGACATATTTCTGCTGACGTGAATCACCCCATATCCTTTAGCAGCCTGCAGTATTGTGTGTGTTTTGGAATCAAACAATATCTCCCAAACTTCTCTGGCCAGCAGAATATTTTAACATCTTTGGAATGTGACCTCTTTAGTTATGTAGGAAAAAAGGTAAAAAGTAAAAAAGAGCTTCTAAGATTGTGACCTCTCATTCCTTGAGTGGTTTGAGACTCTTGGTCTCATAGCTGGTTTCCGGATGTTCTGTCTTTATTGATACTAATGAGACAAGTTACACTGTGGTCTGTCAAGCCCATCTAAGACTGCCATACTGGGAGCTGTACAGACACATGGAGGACAGCTTCTGCTTCAAAGAACTTGCAATATGCTATTTTATTTATTGATAAATGCACAGATGATATTACTTGCTCAAGGGTGTTCATCTGGTCAATGAAGAGGCAGTGTAATGATTCCGCCTGACCATTTTGTTCCCTCACAAAATGGAATATAATAAAAATAAAACCTTTATTTGACCTTTGCAGAAAAAAGACCCCATTCACTACCAGTTTCCAGCTTGGTGAGGAAGAGAGAACTTAGCCTCTTCCAAGTCCTCCATCCACCATATATCTATAAACCATTGTCTTGTCACCACTTACAGGCTATAAAATGTGAGTGGCAATAAACTTTGTACTTATTTGCTGCTCTTACTTGGTTTTGTATTATTGCTGTGTCTGAAACATCTTTCTTCAGGTCGCAAAGAAAGAGTTTGCCATATTGTTTGCATAATTCAGTTTTCATCTTTTGCCTTGGTTAGTATTCTATTCCTTGGTACAGCTCTGTACCACCTAATGGATTTCTGTCTGCAAAGGTGAATCAAGCCTGTAGGTGAATACACATTTGCACTCAGCAACCCCTCCTATGCTAACCTGGTTCTTAACGCCCTTTTAATCGTTGTCAAAGACCAATTTTACTCTGTACTATTTAAAAAAAAAAAGAGGAAATTAAAACACCGTCATTTTCTGCATTAGACAAAGTTACTTTGCAAGAGCAGCTTCATTTTTGTTTCTTGAAGGGCATCCTGAGCTTTCCATGGTATTGAGAAATCCCTACTTTAGCCATGCAAAGGATAAACCTATTGGTGCCTGAGGCAACACAAGTAAAGAACTTGCCAAACTCAAGTGTTTATTCTCTTGGGAACATATCATAACCACTGCAATTTCACAAGCTTATTCAATTGCCCCATGGCTTATTTATAAAATGTTAAAATGTTAAACACAATTAGTATAAGCATCCTAATCTCTCTAGAGACTCTTTGCTCATAGTATTGCTTGGAGCTTGTGTAAAATAGTCTGGAGTATTTTATCTTTTGTTTTTGTTTGCTTTTGCATTCTGAGACTGAATGAAAAAAGGAAATCTCAAAGATAAAGTATTTTCTTTCTTCTTGCAGGCTACTACACTCTGCTGGTGCAGCTGAGGTAGGCTGGTTCTATCCTGCAGCAATATGATATGTTTTGGGTAGATGTGGTTGTATGCAGTAAGTTGTTTTTGTTTTTGTTTTTTTTTAAATCATCCTATGATGAGAACATTGTAATGTGACCTGTATGGGACTATTTCTTGTCATCAGGTATAATCATGCTGAGACAACGTAAAACTAGTGTTCAGTTTGTTGTAATAGGGGTCTGTGTCTAACTAGGAAAACTCAGAAAATAGGTGACGTATTTGTATGGTTTTTTTAAGACTTAAATATTTTGGGATCTGGCCCTTTGAGATAGTTTTGTGTGTGATACTGTCTCATTTATAGTCAGACAAGGCAAAAATGCTGCGACTTCATCCCAGAATGCATGGCAGCTGGATAAGAACACCGCTCCTTCAGTGAACCTGCTGGCCTTTTTTAACTGCCCTTTTAGTTTCCCAGGTTTTGGTGGTGATGTTGGTCTTGAGTGATCACAATAATTGGATGAAAAGAGGGAGTGGTATTAGTGGGGTTTGCCATGTCAGAAAACATGACACAAAGTAATGATGAATTTGGATTTTGTTTAATTATGTGTACTTTGTTAAAATATCTGGACTGTGTTTGATACTTAGTAGTCTTTCAAGTAATTTCACTTTTCTCATGATACACTCATCACCAATGGCTAGCAGAAGAGGGTCATCCTTCTAACTGAGCTTTTTTAGGCTGCCAATATTAATTCACACATTGACTCTTACATGCTTAATTGTGTGAAAAGGGATTTTAATGTATAGACACTAAAAAGGAACTCATAGCCTCTCATCACTGTGGAGGACTCTGTCAACTTATGGTCTTTCTGTCAGAGCGTTTGACAATTTTTTGTCTGCTAGGATAGTTAAAATATGTGGATAGGGCATTGGAATTTGTTGCTAAAATTTCAATGTAAATAATAGGCATAACAAATTGTGGAATGAAGATATCAACTTCATAAAATCTCACACGTGAGAGCTTACTGTCTGTCAAACACATGGTAGAGATTCAAGCCACCTTAGACATTGTATAGAAGGAAGGCCAGGTTGAAAAGAGCTTGATGTAAAGGTGATTTGACAAAATTTCTCTGTAGTCTTCAGTGAGTTTTGGGCTCACCTTTTTCTGATTTTGCTGTGTTCAACAGCAAAAGCAATCAAACCCTGAGTAATCTTAAAAATTCAATGAAATGCTTCTCCCTGTTTTTATTGAATAAAAAGTGAATTTGACTGTTAAGATCACGTGTGAACAGGAAAACACAAAACAACAAAAAAACCAAACAAACATTGACAATAGACCTAACGGAAACCTTTACCTCTGTAATTCTTACTAATATATATGTTTATGGACGGTAGCAATATTCGCTGAAAAGCTTCATGGAGGTAACCTTTAAGTAAGGATTGTATGAAAAGCAGGACAAGAGGCAGTGAATTGTGATGGATATTATAAATCAAGGAGAAATAAGAAATTGGGAAAATGGGAACAGGGGAAGTGAAATAAGAACAGAGAGGGGTTTGGTCTTCAGCTGCTTCTCAATATAGTTTTTGGTACTGATCTTTTCAGCCTAAGAACATCTAGTAAGGGAAAGAAATGCAATAAGACCTCTGCTGGTCACATTGATGGGGAGATAACATCCGTTTAGTGGCAATGCAGCATGTAACTGCAATATGTTGTCACAGAGAACATGAAGTATAGTTTGATCTTTGTATTATCACATTCCTAGATAATGGTGATTTCATTCTGCTGCTACTGCTTTCAATAGTAATGATTATCTGTGTTATTTGTGGCTTGATACTATGAACAGAGCTGATAACATCTAAAATCTCTTCCGTTTGCTTAGCTTAGGGTCCTGCTGCTGTGATTTATCTTTTCGCTTTTATTCTCTCATCCAAAACAAAAATATGTGTCTCAAACAAAGATTTATATGAAATGACTTTGCCTATGACAACAAGCAGATTGTAAATGAGATGTGACAAGGCAGAGGGTGGATATTCTTGTTTAATAACTACAATTAATCAATTGATCAATCACTCTGTTCCCAGGGAAAATGATACATTATATGTATACAGATGCCTTATTTTATTTTCTTTTGTATTGACCTTGGGGAAGTACAGGTGGTTCTATGTGATAATCATGTGCTCAGAAGTGACAGTGAGTTTAAAATACCGCCTTTACAATCTCCCTAGATTGGTGGATTGTCAGATTGGATAAAGATAATCAAGAATCAGGGTAGGTGATCTATAAATCGGTTCCACCCAAAGAGACTAAGAGAAGTCTTGTTGAGGTTTCCTGAACATTGACTGTAGCAGAACAAGATAATAATTAGTAATTTTAAGATATCCTTTATGATCGCATACACTTAGTTATATGAAGTGGTGAAAACAGAGAAATAAACTAAATGGACAATTTAACAGAAAAACTACAGCTGTATCTTTTGCAGAAATCCTAGCTTAGTCTGAATTATATGTATGGTTACATTTTGTTCTCAGCATTAAAAATGGCCTTAGATCTAATTAAATTGTCTTTGAACGTAAAATGTGATTTCTTGCCATGAAATCTTGAAACCCGGCAGGATGAACTGAAAGGTAAGAGTTTTTTTCCTTACAGTGAACGTTTTATCCTTTGGTACTAACTCTAAACCCCCAGATGTTTTAACATAACATGGATACTTTTTGTTTGAATGAGCCTTGTAGAAAACAGTGTGATTAAATAATTCTGTCTGTCTGTATCACCTGCAGCCTATTTTCTTATCATTTGTTTTTTTCCTACAGCTTTTTCACAAATAGCAGGTTTTTAACCCTTATTACAGCTTATCTATTCCTGCAGTTTTTTCCCCTCACCTGGAATAATAGTCTATTTGCAGCACTGTCAGCATCCTCACAGTAACCAGCTGTGATCTCACAGACAGCAGTGGATTATGATTTCTATTAAAGAATATATCAAATTTTAAAACCAACATATTTTCATGACCTAGTGCACATATTAATGAGAATTAGTTTTGTTGTTCATCTAGATAACAATAGTAAAATTCAGTTGCTTTGAATGTCATAGTGCATAAATGAAATGAAGAACACTTCCTATGGTGTGAGCAATGTCTTGTTGACAGGATTGTATTCTCAGTCTTTTCCAATGAGGAATAACTATTTGCTTACTATTATTAAGCTCTGATTTTATTAGATATACATGGTAGATAAAAAAGATGAAGAATAAGCTTCCAAGAATCAAAGGTAATGTAGAGCGTGAAAGATCTTATTGTGAACCACTCTAATTTAGCAGTAGTTTATTTTCAGTGAGTCTTGTCAAAACAACTTGTAATTATCTCCCCTTTAGTTAGAAGCACGGTTCTGTTTTCTTTAAGAACTTATTTTCTAATATTTTTTTCATGAAGAGTATAGTGTGATTTGAAACATTAACCCATTTTGAATGTGTGAATGGGAAAATCTTCAGAAATCAGTGTTTCAGAGGATGGTATTTTCTTAAGATAAAGTAAGAAAAAATTAACACTACTTAGAAAAATATATTAAGATATTCATTTTGTTCTTTAGCAGAATTTGAATTCACAACTGACATTTTTAACTCTCACTCTAATGTTTAAACCGATAACGCATCATTGTCCTCTGTCAATGCGTAGCTAAGAAATTTAAGGTGTTGTTCATGCTTTATCAGTTATTTTCCTCACAAAGACCTTATGTGGCCACTGAAAAGGAGGTCTAGGCTTTTAATTTGGTCATTCCTCAGTGTGTTTTGGTCTGAACAAGAAACAACTAATAATTTGCAGCACAGCTTTCCAAAGATGGAAAGAGAACAGAGATAACTGGGGAACAAATCAAAGTAAAATGTAGTCCAAAATAGCGTTTACTTTTCTGGAGTCTTCTTAACTTGCGTATTTACTGCCCCAAGAAATGGTCTGCATGGAGAGTCATACTCCATGTGAGATGGCCTGGAAGATTTGGTGTCAGATACTGTTTCTGTGGAATATGCACGATTGCTTCAATTGGTGAACAATCAGATGTGTCAGGCAGATGCTGGTAGAACCATCTTTGTCTATGTTTTTCTTTATGGTGGCAGCCTCCAAGGGTAGGGTAACTATTAGATGTAATGGAGAACTACTAAAATGCAGTACATGTGATATGCCAGGTAAGAAGTTTATGGATTAGATCTGTTAATCACAATAATGTTACTTGAATGATTTGAAGTTTAAACGGCATGTGAAACACATACAATGCATGCAATAATTTGGGTTGGAATTTTAGCAGAGATTATGCTGGCTTGCCTCGAGAATACGGTTTGGTCCAGCAGATCAGTGAATAAACATCAAACTGATATTATTAGTTAAGGAGACATAAGGAGACATTCTCAGAAAAATGACAGTAAGCGCTAGCAATATACCTGTTGTGTGGAAAATCAGCCAATGGAAATGTGACAGGTGGATCCATCATTTCTGTGCATGGAACACACCAACTTGTGGCGTATTAGAATATTCTGTCTCAAGAACAAAAACTCACTATTTGGGAGCAGCAATTAATTGCTCTTAGTTGCAGAACAATCTACCTGTGTTTCCATGGTATTTGCAGGTATAAGAAAGATACCTGGACTGAGGGGATAATTTGCAGAAAATAAATTAGTTGATTATTTTAGCCCTTGGTTTTATTTGCTTTGTCAGTTGAATATGTCACCTCAAAGGAATGAAATTTTAATTCTGGAATTTTATTCCTGGATATTCAAGGGTATTTCATAGTTGTCGTCCATATCCTGTTAGTTAGGTACTGTTGCTTAGATACACTGTGGGATCCTGTTTCTACTCCTCCTTGACTATGCAAATGTTACAGACTCTACAAATCTTCCTGACCAAAAGTACTTGTAAATATAACACTGAAAAATCGCCTTCTGTAGACATTAATGAAGAACAACTTAGTTGTAAGAGTATATTCAGAAAGTACCAACAAAACTGCTTAAAAATAATAATAATTGCGATGATTCATTATTTTGCAGAGGGAACAGCTGACCAGGTTTTTGACTGGAAAATTTTTCAAGGCATAGTGTTCTCCTCCTTTAAAAGTACAGGTTTCATCTTCTTTCTGAAATAAAATGAAAAGATGTGCAATTTATTCTACCTGAAAGGATTTAAGAAAAACTCAAAACATTAGAAACTTAATTTTTTTTTCCTCTCTACCCCCGAAAACTTGCTTTCCACTAAGAAATCTCCTTATGTCTGTAATGGTAATTTTGGAGCCTTGAGTGCCTAAAGCCTAGTACTAAAATCTGTTATTTTGTGTAGGTAGGAATTATCTTTTTCACACACAGTTTGTTCAGAAGAATCAAAACAAAGTAGCTACAGTAAGATATTTCCATGTTTAGAAGACAAGAAGACCTCTGAATTTGATGGGCTCTTTTGTGGTCTTGAATATTTTTCAGTAGCCTATTATTTTTTCTGTCTAAACTCTCTAATGCTGGCCAAATGCTAAATACTTGATTTAGTTACAAAGGCAATAAAAGCTTCATGTTTGTACAGGGTTTTTCCTAGATGAGTCACTGTAGTTTCATTATTTTTATTCTTATAATCCAAAATAATATATTTTGGATGCATGTATTGAAATGAAAACCCACTTTAATGTATTATTTCTGAAGAGAATTTTCATTGCCTCCAATCCTTTACCTGAATTATGGCATGTGCTTTTGTTGTAACAGCATTCTTTTATACTCTATATATGTGTGTTACACTACAAGCAGCATCGTTGTTGCAGACAGTTCTGTTCTTTGGTACAAAACTAACTGTTATCTGTGACAAACCAGAATGTACTGTATACGTAAGAAAATCCTGTATTTAAATAATATGAGAATTCATCTACTGATCATACCAAAATTTTCATTATTTTAAACTGTCTGTCAGGACGTGCATTAGAACCATTCTTAATGACTTCGTGTTGTTTCAATTAAGTTGTTCTTAGATCAAATCAAATAATGGTAGGATTTGTTGATCTGCAAAACTGCCTTCCCTGTATGGATTGGTATGAGATTATCCCACCAGGCGTTTAGTAACCAGGAAATTAAAAAAAATACATCTGAATGACTAAATGTTTTCAAAAGGAGGAAACATCTATGATAATGAAACTGAGTCTATTTTAAAATGCAAGGCATCCTCTTGAAAGCTAGTACTAAGCATGCTCAAAGAAAACATTGTGCACTAAACACTGTGCATTATGATTATAAAACTAGGTCTCATTTAATCCGTCAATTATTTGGTGTGTTTAGTCTTTAAAGAGTCTTTAAAACACATTATTCAGAAAACCATGGAATAAAAATTATTTTAGAAATAATAAAGAATATAAGAATGGAAGTTAATTTGACCTTTATCACTGTATTGTCATTAAAGAAATTCAATTGCAGCAGTAGTCTACATATATATGTAATCTTCATATTTTCAAAGCAGGAGAATACATCAGAGCATTTTCCATAACTTTGTGACTTTTACAAATTGATTCCATAATAAAATATGAAACTGTAATAAATGCAGTTATGCATCCCACATATATGCCAACTGTATTTTCTTATTCAATAGAAAGAAATTCAGATGGTTGAAGGAAATATTTCTCTGGAATCAGTAGAACCAATTTTAAGGAGTACTTACAGAAGCTGACACTGTGTCATCATCTTTGTTTTATTATAACATAGGAAACATTCCCTTATCATCCTGAATGACTTGAATATATGTTTTTCATATTTAAGATTTTGTTTATAAATGAAAAGTTATTAGAGGAGAAATACACATTTAAAAAAAGGTAATATTGACTGTATTATATGATTTGAAACATCTTTCTGTCAGAGCTTGCCTGGAATGGTGTTTCAGAGGGAATGTCCTTAGCATGTGTGATCGTTACACTGGGTGCCGTGATTCAGGAAAGGCATTCAGGGGCTTCTGAGTTGTGTACAGAAACATGGATTGAACTCGCACTTGTTTTACCCTTTCCATGTTCTGCCCTGCATTATTGCATTGCTCTGTGTCTCACAGCGCTAACAGCTTTCAAATACCTGATACCTACCTTATACAGATGTTAAATTATGTAGAATTTAAAATTTCTAAGAATTCTAGTAGGAGACTGGTTATTGTTTCCTTTGGAAAGAGATTATCACTATGCAGACTTGTGACTGGGGTAGCTCATATCTTGTGAAGTCGTGTGTGTGTGTAGTCCGGTAAGTCCCCATGTATATACCAAACAATAGCACAGTCAAATTAAAATGAGGAGCTGGACAAATCCTTTATGTTTATTGAAATTACAATATGGACTTTAATGAAGAGCATCACATAATTTCCAACCCCTCAAATGTATGTTGCTTTATTTCTTATGAGGGTATAGGATGAAGATATCAGGATGATGTTGAATGTAGGGTATTATCTCTATCTGTTGGAGAATGTTATAATAAAAAGGCAAGCCACTGCAGTTAGAGGTCATCTTGGAATACCTCTGCTTTGTCACATGAAGTCACATGAATGATTTAACCACTAACAGAGATCTACTTAAAGTAACTCATATAATTATGTATCCTAGTTGCTGTGACTTAAGTTACTTGCTATTAGTTCATGGTTATGTCACAGTAACCTGTTTTTTGTGCCCCTACTCGCAGGATTTCTTCAAGCGAGGAGTAGAACACTACACTTGTCTTTTTCAAACCCAGAGACTGGTTTGCAGAATTGCCATATACTGGGTTACGTCATATCAACCATGACTTTCACTGACATTCTAGCTACCTTGAACAAGCTTAACTTTAATGAACTCCCCCTCTGTAGTAGTACTTTGCCTTAAGTTTCTTTTCTAGACCGTGAAAACTGTTTTGTGCATTTTGCAAGCTTAAGACTGTGGTGTGTCTCCCAGGCCTCGTAGTGTTTATGATGATGCATATTTGCTTTTCATTATCAGCAACATAAGGGGAAATAATAAAAATCAAGCCTGCATGCAAGTTGTCTAGTACATGACTTGTCGCTTCTACACCCCTCCACTGAAGTTAGGCCCTTGCACCGGGCTGCTGGGAGAAAAGGTAAATGTTTTAGTATGGCAAGGATAGGGAAGAATCACACTGAAATCTGCTTGTAGTGCCCAACGAAGACGTGAAGATATGAGATTGTTGCTTAGCCATCTGGGTGTCTTTGGGCATTATTACCTGAGAAGTCATTACACAATTCAGGCCTTGGGCTTTTCCCTTTGGCACTGGCACAGTGCTGTGAAGGGCTGTACCTAGAGCTTCCACGTGAGCTGTCGAGGGGCCTTGGAGTACTCAATGTGGTGCTAGATAAATGCACACAACTTAGTTACACAGCGGGAGATATAAAAAGCTTAAATGAGCAAGCATATTTAGCAGAAACTTAACAGAAACCAGGTCAATAATCTGTACACTGTGTAAAGAAAGCAAATAGTAACTGGAATTAAACATGTTCAGATTCTAAATTGCCATGCATATTTTTATAAATAATAATAATATATGAATTATATGCAAAGGTCACTTATTTTCTTTGGAAAAAGGAGTGGAGAAAAAGCAATGTTGCAACCCTTTGTATACTATTGAAGACTTTCTTTTTGACTGTTTTCAAATGCTTATATATGTACATCCTTAATATTTGGAGCTGACTATTTATAAAGTTTGCATTTTAGAATCACTATTTTCAATGTTGATAAATAAATACAGGAAGGAAGATTTCTTTGCAAAAGGTGGATATTGCTTTAAGTATTTTCCAAAGTGAAAATGAGCTGAGTATAAAAAGAAATCATGTTTGTCTGTAACATATTGATAAGGAATAATATAACTTATATTTTAATAATGTGATCTGGTAAGACAATTTGTAAGTATGTGATATTTATCAGTACTTCAGTAATCTACTCCAGTTTGCTAATCATGCATTTTCTGCAAAATACTAACGAGCTAACACTGCTCTCTGAGATTTAGGACTGGGCTCTGCATGTTTATATAACACTTAGTAATAACTTAGGTTTTTCTGGCAAGTGCCAGTTTGATTGCAGCCACTGTAAAATTTGTAAAAACTGTAAACTATGAATGAAATGTTTATACTGGAAGATTGGAGAGCCGTGTGTTATCTGGCAAATTTTTCAAGTCAGCTTCTATCAGTGGGAGTGTAGTAGAGTCTTAGCAGCCCTTATCCCACTGTAAGCTACAGTATACCACTAACAAACCCCAATCAGGGCTTTTCTGTCGGACTGCTGGTTGCCGCGATCTTGTTTCTGTCAGTCTTTGTAATGCCTGCTGGAGGCAAGTGGATTCATGAGCCTGAAGCATGTATAAATTCTCTCCAAATTTCATTGAGATTCTGTATGAACAACCAAGAAAGATGAGAAAATGCATTTCACTTTCACACTAGATCACTGGAGATGATTGCCATTTGGGACAGCACAATGCTGCCAAATGATTGCCAAGGAAGACTATTTCATTGCCAGCAGGTGCTCCAGTGTAATATTCAGCACAAGTAGGAGTTAACATAGAGAGGGAGAGTGAGTTGCATTATTTTCTCGCGTTGTGGAATCAAGTCAGTTGTGTCTGGATGATCCAATGCTTTGTTTGTCAGATAACAATGAAAACTCATGTTTCTGAGTCTTGCTGCCACAGATTTTAACATGTTTTGTGTAATTTTGTTGCTTTGTAAAGGGAGGTGACACAGACAAAAGGCTGACTTTCTGAAGTTGTCTCCTGTTGCGTGTGAATGTGTGTGCGAGGCTGTGTGCGGGATTTCTCCAGAATCACCAAGCTGAGAGCAGTGTCGGTGCCTGGACAACTCATTCCAAGGCAAGCGTGCAGGTCTGCAGTTTCAGACGGGCTGAGAAGGTTGGGGTCTCTGCAGTGTGGCAAACTCACTGCTCAGGCCATGTTTAGTTTATAGATAAATATTTCCACATTGTTTAGAGAAGGGAAAATACCTTTGTGCTGTTGAATGATATGGTTACCTGGATCTTTTTAAACATCTGGCCACAACTAGGCTGAAGTTGGCATCTAGCAAGTAGCTGATCAGAAAATGTAGGTGTATGTAAGATTTAGTGGATTTTGGTTACTGGCTGAACCCAAATTTCTCTCAGTGCTTGGTAATATAATAACAATATGTTCTTTTGCCTGTAAAGTGGTTTGATGATTATTGAATATCCTGTGTAGATTAGCTGCTGGTCTTCTTCTTCTGCAATATGGATATCTGTAAACTAGGTCATACCAACCCCTGCTAGGTATTTCACTAGCTGACAGTCTTGTAGGAGAGAACAAGGTTAGGATGAACACAGAAAATGAATTTCTTTTATCCCTGCAGGAAGGTTGCCCCTGCCAGGTCTGGCTTTAGCTGTGTGGCTGGTCAGTGGTGGGAGTTTGTGCTCTCTAGTGCTGATTATACTGAGCTTGTTCTGGGAACAAAAGGATTTGGTTTCTGCTGATGTCAAGTTGATTCCTTTTTAGAAACACTAAATTCAATTAAAAAAAGAAAAAAGAAAAAAGCTCTATGGCATGCTTTACCCAAAATTTTACCTCTGTGATGTGGTGATTTTTTTTTCCTTTTTTTTTTTTTTTCAATTTGATTATTCATTTTTTCCTTTGATTGAATTTGACTTGATCACCTCAAAAACTGTTTCAGACCTGAGGACAGCTTGACTTATCCAAGTTCTTCCTTTGAACTTTCAGTTCTAGATTTTAATGAGCATCCATCTGATTCTACTCAAGCTGCAGCAGGTTATTACATCTGCTGTAATACGGATTTAATTGTGTGCCTCCCTTACTATGCTGAGATTCCTGGAATCTCTGTTACCTCTTTGATTTAGTGTATGTTTAAAAATTGTGAGAATTATATTTTTCCCTCAGAGGTAAGGAAAATGTTTTTAAATTCAGGCTGAAATTACAGAAGGACAAAGGAACATGAGGAGGCAGAGAACATTTGTAGCATTTCTGATCCATTGGTGTTTAAAAACTTCGACTGCAATATTACAGAGGCATGTTTTGGTAACATGCCAGAAGACTTCTCATCATTGGCATCTTTGGATTTGAATTTTATTAGGTGTTTTTTACCTCTTCCCCTTGATTTATTATAACTGATATAATATCTTTTGACAACTGGCATTATTACAGCATCTATGCTGCTAGAGGTGTTGTGATTTACATAGGTGAAAACCACATATCTTAGATACAAAGGAATTGCTCTTAAGGCTCTTCTATTGACAAGAAATCTACAAACATCATTAAGATTCTTTGTTACAAATCTCTGTAGTTGATTTTAGCTGTGTGGAGGAAGAGTTCCTGTTATTGCCAGATTCACTGTTGCTGTTCTATTACAATAAAGTCTTACTTTGAGTGTCATTTACATTATTTTGCCTTTTACATATTTGTGGTGTGTATTTTGTTGTTGAGCTTTTTTTCTCCATGAAATTATTAGGGGTTGAAATCACAGCAATGGTTGCACTACAAAGAAATTATGAAAAAAAATGCTTATAAGCTTAACACTGATAAAGCAACAGTATATTAGGGAGTTTTTTCATAGCTAGTAAAATTTATTTTCTATAGTTCTTTGGAAATATTGGAAGGAATGTTCTATGTAGCACAAGCTAAAATGCCTTTCAATATAGAAAAAAACTTCCTATTTGCATTGTAGTAAAAGGTTGACTTAAGGAAAGGGG
>VWZG01010265.1:324538-371884 GCA_013396735.1 Grallaria varia
ATTATAATACAAAATTCAAATATTATTATGAAAAATGTTTAGATTTCTCACAAAAAAAAACCCTGGAAAGTGCAGGGACATCCATTTCAAAAAACAGTAGGAAAAAAATGCAGTAGGAAAGAATGGTTGAAATATTTTTTTTTTTTTTTTAGTGAGAAAATTCAATTCCTTCAATGAAGTGATGAAATTGGTTTTCTAATTGAAGCATCTTCGTCACTTTCTATGTAGCCAGACTACTCTGTCAATTCTTCTTTTCAGCTGAGAAGTGGTTTTAATCCCTTTGAATCTCATAATACTAATTTTTTGTTATACAGTGCATTATACACAGCACTCTTTCAGAAATATCTGGTTCCCCTCGTTTAATATTTATGTCTAAGATTCATTTTTTTTTTTCATGAAGATTATGTTCAATTTCATTTGACATTTATCTTGATTCAAGGACAGCATTAATTTGTTTCGGCTTAGCTTTGTAATATCTGTCATTCAGTGGAAGGGATTGTCTGCATCTCTGTAGGAAAGAAACTATTTTATTGACTTGTGATATAATTTTGTTTTAAATGGAAAGATTTTTAATTTTCCTTTACGTGGCACTATGTTGTTGATGATTTTACTTCAACTTCTGCATTATGGTTTATTAGCTGACACCTTCAAATGTCGTCTTTGTTTACAAAACATTGGTGGGGTATGTTTTCTCATTTTGCTTTCTGATGATCTAAAGTTCAAATCTTCTATTTCATCTGAGTTTAGGTTTTAGTATGTAGAAATGAACCTACCTTTTTTCATTGAAAATAGTTTTCTGCGTTTTTCTCTGTCAGTTATGGTGATTTTTAAGCATTTCAAGTCCTTTTTTGGAAGAACACAGCATTATTGATGGTTTCATCACTTTGAGATTTAGGTACAGTGTTGAAGTTGCTTTCCTATGATCACTTGCACAGTCTATTTGCTTGCTCTTTCTCTATTGGTCTGCAGTCCCTTTTTATATCTGAGTTTATGAGAATGTGTCTTTTGCATGCCTTGTTTTTTCTGTTTTACCTGGAATTGGTTTTGCCCAAGGCTTTATTCATTGACCAGAAGCTGACCACTGGTAAGTTATTTGTAGCCACAAGACATCCCATATCATCTTGTGCTTGCACCTTCAAGACATCACCTCTCATCTCATGCTTATTCTGGATTTTTATTCTGAGGTCTTACAGATAGTTCATTCCATTCAGACTAAATATTTTTTTTTGTTATCCATTAGTTATAAGAGATGTCTAACAATAGATGGCACACTATACAGTTGTACAAAGCAAAAAAATACTAAGTCAAATAAGGGTTCATTGGTTCCTTAGACAGTGGGTTTGCAGGTAAACAAGATAAAGCAAAGCTCCAGGCAGCCCCACCAAGGTCTGACAAGCCCTGAAGCTTGCATTGTTAGCTAACTGCAGAGAATGGTATAAGCAACAGCACCACCACATACACGTACTTGGTTGCAAGGCTATACAGAAAATATAAATTAATTTTTCATTTCCATACAGAAAAGAAAGATTTCTGGTGTTGTAATGAGTTTTGGCAACAATCACATGTGATGTAAGACTAGAAGACAAAATACCATCCTTTTCTCAGGTCACGCATTCTTGAGGGATTTTGCAGTCCCTTTTCAAACTCTCCCTGTCCCAGCCACTCTTCGGCAGTCTCAGCCCAGGCTTTCAGGTGGGAGACAAAGCAGAGGAAGCTGCTCACAGGTCAGCAGCTGACCTGACAGATCTGAGAAGCATACAAAGGGAGGGACAGATGGGCTCAACCAGAGGAAGCTCATCTCTGCTGCTTGAGGCAGAAACTGTAGTTATGCTCATGCATCTAGTCAGTCCCAGAATTAGGCTCTGTTTGTATGTTCAGCTCGGGGTGTAACCACCTCCTGTATGGAGACAGAAAGGATTCTCTTGCCTTATATACCACTATTTGTCAGTTGTATGGAATCCGGATTAATTTGACCATTCTTGCTATTATTTTGGAGCATTCAGTTGCAAAGGATAACAAGTTCATGAGGCATTGATGTATGTCAGATAAGAATCGTTATTGTTCCCATATAAAAGAAGTCTATATAATTTCTCTTATCTAGATCAAAATCTTGTCTAGAAATAATTGAAAGTTATAAGTTAAGGAAGCTGCTGTCACTTCTAAAAAAAGAAAAGAATGTGGATCTTCTGAATTTTGAGGAATAAAAAGGGAAAACTGAATTTTGTTATTTGCCAGCTTCTGAGAGTAATATCTAGTTCTTCCCCCTTTGAAGCAAGTCTGATGGTCCCAGAATGTTTTAGGTTTGCACTTCTATGCAAGGGGAAAAAAATTATGTGCAAAATAACAGGGTAATCTGAACTTTTCTTAACAGGTATGTTGCTGTGAGGCTGGGAAATAACTCCAGCCTAGTAAAAAAAGATGAATTGCGTCACTTAAAGTTCAGATCATAAACTCAGTACTGATGTGGCCCTTCTGTGTGCATCATATGCAGAAGGCATGCAGGAAAAAGAGGCTTCACTGGGTTCGCGGGACTGCCTGAAATATTTTCATGGTTTGTGCTGAACTGAGGTCTCTCCTTAGCCTTTTTCACAAGTGCAACAGTTACGTGTTAATCTCCCAACATTATACAGTCCTTAACAGTGGACTGTCTGCTTACATTAAATACCTCTCTCTTTGAAAAGTCAAAGCTGGAGATTTATTCTGCATTACTTTTTAAAGGGAGACATTAGTTTGGAACTACCTTTTAAAATCTTCCAGTTGCTAACATGTATCACTACACGTCTTGCACTCAAATGCAAAGAATAACTACTCTGCTTTTAGTTTAAGATATTTCCTGTTGCTTCTTTTCTAAAGCCTTTTTTGAAATTCAAGTTTGTATTACCAGGGTTTCATTGTTTCTCCACTTTATTTTCAGTTTATGCATTTAAATTTTAGATTATTTCACTTGGAGGGCCTTAAAAAGCTCTGGAATTGTTTCTTAACGATAATTTGTACATTTGGACATGGTGTATTAAGAGATGAGTAGGGATTTTATTTTAGTCACTTTTTAAATTATGGTCAGAAAATATGGCAACTTCTTGTGTTTTTCTTTGTTATTTCTAATTAATTGTGTAGACCTGGTGAATGATATGCCTGCTGCTGATGCTTATAATGGCATATTGATCTATTTATTTTTCAATGTGACTTTAAAATAGAAGTTGCTGTGGAATACTGTGATGATGATCAGTAACCTCATGCTGGAAACTCCAAGGAAATTCTATAATTGGTAGACAGAAAATACAATATTCTCAATTTGTGTTTAAATGTGGAAGATAAGGGAAATTTTGATACTAAATGTTATAGCTTTGTTGCCGTGTAACTAGTTGTGAATCACGCTTATCAAGCCTGGGAACAAAGGAAGAATTTAGATAACTCATTGTAGAAACTACATAAATCAAGTATTCAACTCCTGTTTATTGTGGGTCTTACAACAATGGCTGTGGGAAAGAGAGCTGTTGTATTTTATATGTCTTCTGATATATGCAGCATAAATGTGTTTATTATAGTTGAAATACATTTTATTGCAGATATTTTTACAAACTTGCATACCTCAAGGGTGTGGATATTCTTACAATTTTAAGCATTCCTTTCTTAGATTAAAATAAACACCAACCAAACCACAAAAAACAAAAAACCCGAAAAAACCCAAACAAAGAACAACAAAAAAAAACACGTCACAAAAGACCTGAAGTGACAAAAAAACCCCATTTGTCCCAGGCTGGCATACTGTACCAATAAAATATGATCTCCATTATAATAACCTACTTTATGAAGATTAAATGGTTTTGCAATTCAAACAAGGTAAAATTGGTTTAAAGCAAAATCAAACACTAGTTTGCTAGTTTAGGATTTGAATAGTGGAATGAGAAATCTTTTTTTATATTGCTATTGTGCACTGGTCAGCTAAGAAGTAATTGCTTTTTTATAAGGCAAATTTGCTTTTACTTTTCCAAGGTAATGAAATGAACCTGAAACATTTCCTTTGAAATCAAAGTCACTATCACTCAAATGTCACCGCTAGAATTTCGTCGTATGGTTTCAGCAAATACATAATGAGAAAATAGTGCTTGGAAATGATTGACAGGTTTCTATTAAAAAGCTTTACTACGCATTCATCCCTAATTATCTGTGTTGTAAATCAATAGTGATTCGATTTTTTTTTTTCATATTTACATGTTACTAACATGTACAGAGACATCTGGATGCTGTTTGGAGAAGAATAGCCTCAAGATACAGTGCAAATGCATTAAAGTAGTGACTCAATTTCTTTTTTTTTTTTTGAGCACCTAATGAAATTCTGTGCAAAAAAAGTACGATCATTTGCAGAAGAAAATCTTAAAATAAAATATGCAAAATTATTCAAGAAAAGAAATAATCTAAGATTTAATCAAATCTTTAAACAGATGTGTATAAAGGTCTAACAAAGAAATTATTCCCAAGAGCAAAGATATTCTGGGGCATAAAATCAAAGCTTCTTAAGGGAAAAATTATGTCAAATATAGTTTAGTTCCTCTGCAACATAATCGTCAGTTTGGAAGAGAAGACCTAATTTGTGGCCTGGAAAATGCTTTCTAGAGGGAGGAAGACAAGGCATGTAAATTCAGTCTCAGTGAGAGGGCAGCCCGCTTTTAGCAAAATAGACAGATGTTGGAAGGAATGTTGCAATAGGCCTGTAGAGTAAAACAATTCTTCAAGCCCATTCTAATGATTCTGATATATTTCTTCTTGTAAACAAGAATGGAGTGAGGGCTGTAAGGTTAAATTTTGGATTAAACAAACATGGTTCCATGTGAATGTAAAGCTGTTACAGCATTATCATGGGAGACTGTATTTAGAGGGTGTTCTAAAAGCTGCTCCAGTAACTGAGGAGAAAAACTAACAGATACAATCAATACCACTATGATGACACTGAAGTCCAGTGGCACAGCTCACATGACTTAATATTTAGTATAATGGGGAAGACTTAAGTGGGAGAAAAGGAGGAAAATGATGCTTTTTACAAAATACTGGTTTAGCCATTTGCATTACAAATAGTTCCAGTGGCAGTGGATGAACCTTGCAAGAACTGAAGTGCAAAATGGTAACAGTGGGTGTCTGCTTTATAATGATCAGTCCCAAGAACAGAATGACAGTTTTGTAAAGGCTTATTTATATGTAGAAAGAAAAAATTATATTTCACTGTGGAGATCATGGAAATTTTTACATGAAGTTTTCATGTTAGACTCTGCATTTAACTGAATTAGAAGTAATTTCAAAATGTCCCAGTATCTTAGAAGACAATTCCTGTCAATTGTAGCCTGAATACTACTAATCAAAAATATTAATTTGAATTTCATCCAGACTGAAAATGAAAACTCTGTCACAGCTCAGTGCAAAGAATTTGACAATGTGCTGCTCACTTAAGAAATGTGATTGAATGAATTAGAAGATAAAATTAAATTGGCATAATAGAATAAAAATTGAGAAGCTTACAGAATATTCAGTGAATTATATAGAAAAGCCTAATGCCAGATACTATAAACACTCCCTTTTAATTTTCAAAACAACAAATAAACCCAGTTCTATTTCAGGGAGAAGTTAGTTGCCACTCTATAATGTTAGAAAACAAGGTTTAACCAAATCAAAAGTACAGAAACAGAGAAAATACAAAGTAAGAGTAATTGGAGAAAGCAAGATGATGGGAAAGGAAAAATCATCAAAAATATCTGACTTGAAGGTTTTGGTTAAGTAGTATAGTCTGAAAATGGTATTGAATGGAATTAATGTACTTGAAGTAACTAACCTGTTATGTTACATTGAAATGGAATAGATGTGCGCAATTACCACAGCCCAACTGAGGATGAATTAAATTTAAACATCTATATCACACTTGTGATTGATGATGCAGTTAACAAAGTTTACATTACATTACATTACATTTTCTTATAATAAAGAAAGTATAAATAAAAAATTTTTATGGTAAATAACTGAATGAACATAACAAATGTTAGGAAAAATGAAAAGGCATTCAAAAAACCCACCTAATTTTTGAAGATTTCTTTCTAAAGAATGCCTTAAGGTTTCTTTCAAGAAAACAAAAAAAATTAATGCTTTTCCCAACTCTTATGACTCAGAGTCTTCAAATTTACTTCAGTCCATGCAAAATAATAGAATGAATGAGAAAAGACTTGAATAATAAAGATATGGAAGTGGAAAGTATAATTAAAGACTCCTGAACAGGCTTGATGGAAAATAAATCCTGCCAAGTTGGCTTGGTATGATTTTTTAATGTGATTTTGATTGGCTGATACAGACAATGGTGTTTTATTTGATAGGTTCACATAAGCACTTGTTTAAGATTCTGAGTGAAAAAATATTAGGATGCTAAGTCAAGTTGTAGACCTTAAATAAAGAGAATTCCTAAGTTAGTAGTTTTAGCAATATTTGAACTAGTAATAGTTTTTTCAGACTATTATTTGGAATAGTTTTTCTCATTGAGCAGGAAGAAAATACAAAATTATTAAAAGTGATAGTGCAGTGACAGGAGTATGTTGAGGTATGATAAATAATGATTACAAAATTATACTGGTGCTGATCCATAGTCCATTGAATGTATAGTGCTAGGGTAATGTTGTGGCTAAAGGAAAATATATTTTTTAGTGTTGAAACAGAAAAAATAAATTAGAGATGTTATTTCCATTGCATTTGTCACCTTCATAATCAAAACAGAATAGTGTATTCATCTTTGGAGTGACCAGCTCAAAAATATGCCAGTAAATTGCGACAGGTTTGTAAAGCTGTGACAGTGATGGAAAACACAACAATATTTCATGGTGAAAGATAAGTCATATTCCATGCTGAATGTGCCACTTAGAGTGCTACACTGAAACAACTTGTAAAACATACTCTACCAATACTACTTGAGGAAATTGCCAAAATACAGTAATGTTGTTCCCCTGTTCATAAAGTACAATGAACATGTCTGTGCCTTTGTACCTGGCAAAGTAGGAGTAAAGGGAGGCTTGATTCTCCCATGCAGGGATCCTTTTGTTAGAAGTAGTGCATTGCCTTGTTCTTTTTGTTTCTGGCTTCTAGTTTGAAGTTGTCAGTTCCCAGCCAGAATGGGTAACTAGTGGTGGTGGTATCCTCACTTTCTCCAGACAGACTGTGGCACTGTGGAGAAAGGAGCACCCACTGATGCTGTTTTGAGGTAATGAAGAGCTCTGTGTACAGTGCCACGTATAAGCGAGAACTCAGCCTTCATAGCAATATGTGTGTTTTCAGAAATAAAACAAATAGGTTTCCATGGGTGTTAGCACAGATGTAGCTGGTTCAGGCTGTGTGGTGGGAGCTCTCATGTAAATGAATCTTTGGCTGATTCTGAAGTTTGTTGGCAGTACAGTGGTCTTTCTGAAGATTAAAGAAATTTCTGGAATCTTTCTATAAATGTGCTCGTGCGTCCCCCACATTGCTGAGTGTGGCTGTATCTCCTGGGACAGATTTCCTTTTGGTGATTATCTGAGGCCTGTGAAAAATAAAATGAGATACTGGTCTTATAGGATTTTACAAAGCTGGGACATTCTAGTTTGCAATTATATCTCACTCGCATTGTTTATCAAGCATATTTCAATCCCTCTTGCTTATGTTTTGCAGCCAAAAGAAGACACAAATCTGGATCCTTTGAATAAATTTGCATTTTTTCAGTAACTCAATGAAATAATGCAGATTTAAACCATCTGTCCTCACTGTCTGTAAGGATGGAACTGTCTGAAATTTGCCTCCAAGACAGTTTAAAAAGCGTTTCCTGCAACATCACACCTCCTAGATTTGTTGTTGGAGGACATTTTTCTGCTAGTGTAGGTAAAGTTGTGTTTTTCTTCTTTCTGACCTGTAGCTGCAGTTAGACTGTTATCATTAGCCATGATAACTTTTGGAGTCTTCTATGAGGGTAGCTATGGTGAATTTTTTCACTCAGGAACCATAAAAGAGAGAAAGTTGGAACTAGATCTTTAAGGTCCCTTCCAACCCAAACTGTTCTATTAAATTATCTGACTTATATGTTTTCCTAATATGTAATACTCAAATATATACATATACTTCTTTTTCAAAGGAAGAATTAAAACATCAGTGATATGCTGCCATAAGCAGAGAAGAGTCTTCCCTTTTCTGTGTTCCCTATTGCTGCAATCAGAGCCATTGTGTTTCCTAGAGCAATCCATCATGTTGATTTACAAGTGCTTCTACCGTCTGTATTGTGCTAATAGGAAGCTCCTGGCATCTGTCCTCATGCTGAAAGCAAGCCAGTAGCAAAAACTCTATGATTGCTGGATAGTGTACAATCAGTGGATAAGGGAGGGGAAGGTTGGGCAAGATTATAGACAACTTCTGGATCTTAGTAGATGAACTAGAATTATTTGATTCTCTTTTCATAAAAAAGTCTCTCATTTCCTGGTTAAGACTATGCAATGCCTTAATATTTAGATTGATCACAGTGTATTGTTCTTGACTGTATCAAAAATGAGCAGGAAAAATTTAATTGGCTGGTTGTTTCTTTCCTACCGCCCTGTGTGTGCGTCTGCTTTCCTTATGGGCCCAGCTAAAACTTCTGGAGTTAGTTCTAGCCTCTTCCCTAATCACTATGAAGATGTGTGAGAGAGATGTGTGGACTTCTCCTCTGAATCCTCTTCTATTCTACTTCATACTGCTTTACTGAGTGAAGAAATTAATTTCTGAAGTGAGGATTTTGATTTTGCCATGCCAAAAGCAAAATTTTTTCGAATTCTTTTTCTTTTGCTCCCCTGGTGGATTTTTTCCCCTTCCCAGATTCAAGATCTTGGGATTTTTATGTGAATAAGATGATGAATTTTACTGCTGTTTGCCTTCTATTATTTCTCCACCTTCATCGCCATAAAAGCCTCTAATTTTTAAATTCAAACGTTTTTGGGTTTTTTGGGGTTTTTTAATTTATTTTTGTTTTTGGTTGGAAGTTCTGCTCAGAAAAGCCTTCTCTGAATAACACTCTGCAAAATACAGAATAACACTTGAGAGGACCTGATTTTAAGTTTTCTTTAAATGATTAAAGCCATTATTCACTTCTGGGTTCTAGTTGATTCAATGAGCATGGAGGCTGCTAAAGAACACTAGGCTCTGAAGTGAGAGCATCGTTGTCCAAAGTTCTGTCTGTTTCTTCAGAACAGATCTTGTTAAGTATGTCACTCTGCTAAATAAATAGCAGGGTTAAAATATCCTTAGTGCTTAATTCACATTTACAGAAAAAGTCAGAAATATGTGTTACCTTTTTGAGAATTGGAAGCTGGGAGAGCTTGGTAGTCCAGCACATGTCTGGATGGCCTCAAGGCATTTAAGAATTGTTCAGTGTCCTAATGGCCACTTGACCAAGAAAGCATCCTTCTATTTCAGCCACTGCTTGTGTGGACAGGAACACTTTGGACCTTAATTTTCGGATGATTGTCAGTGTCCGATTTCTGTTGTTTGAGCTTAAGTGATGTGTTTAGAGTGGTCTTTGATTTTTTTTCTGATTCAACTCATTGATTTTAAACATCTGTTCCTCCCAGTAGGTTGTGAAAGGTAGGGTCTTAAGGAGACGTGATGATTTAGTAGAATTTATAATCTCTTACTGTTCCTAGGGACAGGTAGTGGACTAGTGAGCATTACAACCTATGGGTTTGCCTTTCCCAAGCAACATTGTTTGGTGGTTAGGGTTTGAAGTATCCACTCGCCATAGTGTTTGTGGTCAGCAAGAAATGATGCAAGTAGGGTAACATCTGGCAGTACCAATAGCAAAAAGGCGGGAATAAACTTGACTGACTGTGATGCAGAGTTCTCTTAATAATGTATGCCGTGGATGTGCTGTGTTCTGTCGAAAGATAAGATATTTCATATAGCTGACAACTTTAATCTAGATTCCCTTTTTCTGTGAATTAATTTGTATGGTCCCATGATGAGGAAATGGCTTGTTTTGCAGAGACTAGTCTGCTCCAAATATCTACTGCTTCTGTAACAGCAGGACGGAAACTTCAGGAGATGAGTTCCTTTCAATTTCAACTACAAATTGGATTTGCTCATTGAAGTTACAGGTGTTGTGTTCCGTAACAAAATCTTCTCCTTGCATTTCTGTCCAATAGCCAGTGAGTACTTAATTCTTTACAATGTGAATAAGTAATCCTAAGGACAGCAAAGTTTCTTTGGAAAGTAGCTGTTTGTCTACCCTTTATTTAGTTATCTGTCTTGTTATTCAGCTCTATTGAAAAATGTGTTTATTCCTTATGTAGAATATTAAAAACATGGTTAGTAGTATTAAAATCAAATGCAGGAGCTCAGCAAGTACTTCATTATGTTTTGGAAAATACTCTTAGTATACTGCTAAAGGCCAGAATGCTTGTAAGATCATACTGTGGGCATGAAGCTAACTTCTCTGATGAGCCTAAGAAATACCAATTTGCAATTAAAGATTGAAGTTAAAGCATGGGGATATTTTTATTTTCTTTTAATTCATATTGAAATATTTTGCATGTTTTTGACGGAAACAATGTTGATTTTAATTTATAAAAACCCGAATCATTTTGATTTTCTTTTGCAAGACAAGTTTCAGAACTAAACCATGTTTTTTCTCATGAGATGAGCGAATATAATCTGTCAGATGCTATTCACTAATTTTGGCAGGAAAATGTATTGAAGCAGTTCAGGTAATGTTAAAATACAGGGCGTATATAAAGGGAAAATCAAGGAGATGATACTTGACTCCAACTGGATTAAATGGCATTAGAAAATAAAGCATTTTACCTCTGAACTCTCTCTGCCAGTGCTGCAAATAAGAGGAGACTGGAATTGTTCTTGGATTTTGGAACTATTCCCAAGGCTCAAGCTGTCTGAAAATTGTGAAAAGATTTCTGCAGGTAACAGTTTTAGGTAAAAATTGGTACTGCAGTAAGATATCATCAATAGATACTGGGATCTGACACATTGGAATCCTTATTGAATTCCTAATTCATTTGTCCTCATTTTGTTTATGATTTAACAAGAAGCTTGAAAATGAACTTGAGCATCTTCTCCATTTTTAGTTTAGGAGGAAATATGCTATTGGATGAAAAACATATACTTATTAGCTGTGTGTGTTTATAGGTACCTGAGAGCTAAAGGTGAATGTGACTTTTACTCTTTTTTTAAGAAAAACTACTAATCTGATGAAAAAGAAAAAAAAATTGTTCTAGGTCTTGTAGTTTTACATTTCGTTATCATGTTTAAATAATTGGAGGCAGAAAGTATGACAATTTAGATCCTTCTGTAATATTTGTTTGTATTACGGTAAATAAAGTAACTGTTATTCTCATTCATTTATTTATTTATCTTTGACAAAGTGCACCTTATTAGGCAATATTTACAACCTGTGAAGTGTCAAAAATATGTGAAAATATGTATGAATAAATAAGCCTGCTTACTTTGTCACTCTTAGATTTTGATTCCAGTGTCTGGAATTACAGCAGTTTTCTGGAGGTCAGAATACTCAAAAAAATCTACACTGATTGCGGATCTACCTTGACAGAATGCCTGTGCTCTGCTACTTAACTCTTCAAACAAATAACTCTACCTATTTTATACCTTTTCTACAAACCATGTTCTGTTGCTAAATTATAATTTTTGAAGGAGATTAACAGTTGACCAAAGAAACTATTGTGTTTGGTGTTTAATGAGTTGAAAATTCTACTTGCTTAAAGCTTCTTTGACAAAAAGTGAGAACATCTTTGCAAGTCTCCAAAGATTTGGTGGGTTGGGGTTTTTTTCTTGATTTAAATAAAAGGCATATTTGGGAAAGTAGATATTTGCTATACTTAAGATGAGAATTATTCCTCAAATTTTTTATGTAGAAGTTTTCAAACGTGTCTTACAAGCACTGAGTGTTTGGGACCGTATTTTTAAAATTGTGAGGGAAGAGGCTGGTATGTTTCCATTGGCACCTGTGAAAACCTCAAACAAAAGTCCAGATTCCTGACTTATATCAAGTATAAGGCAAATGGGTAGCATTACATGTATCCTCACCTTACAGAATTTGGAATTTTGCTGAGAGAAAATGCAGAAAATATTTTTCTGGAGCTGCAAATATTTTTTCACAACAGGTATTCATGGAAAACTTATGGTAATACAAATCTTGTATTCTGAAGGAAGAGCTCTTGTTTCAAGAGTTGAAGCTTTGGGGATTTTTTTTGATTTGGCACACACAAGGGCATGCGAAGACAGGAGAATCCATAAATAATGCTAAGGTTCTAAGCAGCCTGCCGTTATGACAGCATATTTTAAAAACAACCATAAATAACACTCACTGCAGCATATCAGAGACAATTATCCCATGCCATCAGCACCATTGCTCTGATTTACTGGGATCTTTGAAGAAAAGAAATACCCTCCTGTCATGCCAAACTGCAGAGCTCTAATGTGGTTGATATGTTTTCTTCTGAGTTCATTTTGCTTGACTCTTGTTTTCTGTGATTTTCTGCTTGTTTTGTGTTTCAAAATACAGTCAGGAATGAAATTAGATAATTGTTTTGGAATGGAAATGCTTGAATGGCTGCCACAGAGTATAGGTGCAAATCCTGTTGTACTGCTAAATAAGAATAATGCTCTGATGACGAGTGCTTTTCTTCTGTCTCTTCTGAGCAAAATCTTTTCATTTTCGAAGTGACTCAAGGAGCAGAAGCAAAATAAATAGTATTAGAAGGATAATGAGAAAGTGGTGGTGCCTGAGGGCAGGATTCCCAAGAAAGGGTTATGAAGTGTGTTTTTTTGTGCTGCACTACAGTGATGCTCAGGTGTCTCTAGAGCAGAAGTGATGTGCTACAAGGAATGGCATATTGGCTAGCAGGTTCTGAAGATGTCAAATAGCTTCATTGGCAAAGGGGAGACCCTAGGAAAACTTTATTGTAAGGGTTGCATTATATAGGGCACAAACTCCTATTGGCAGTTAGAATATTTTAAATGGTAAGTAG
Organism: Grallaria varia; assembly: GCA_013396735.1. Classification (NCBI taxonomy): domain Eukaryota; kingdom Metazoa; phylum Chordata; class Aves; order Passeriformes; family Formicariidae; genus Grallaria; species Grallaria varia. The sequence continues at coordinate 337,558 of VWZG01010265.1, forward strand.
AAATGTCTAGCCCACTGCCTTGGATATCTAATGCTCTTAGACCCACTGATCCTATGTAATTTTTTAGAGGAGAAAAATGTTTGGATATTCTGAGGTATTCCAGAGTGAAGAGGTCAAACAAAAATTTAGAAGTTACATGTGGTACGGTGCTCCAACAGGTGATGTGGGGTGTTCTTGCTCCCATTTTTTCCATCACCAGGGGCATGTAGGCTGGATTCAGTTGGGTATGTCTGCTTTGCTGTCTATGTGGAGCTTGTGTAGGCATGCTGCCGCTATGCAGCAAGGTGGTGCAGGTGCTAGGACAGCGTATTCTTGACAGCCTAGGCCTGAGCCCATGACTGCCTACACAGGGTTTTGGCTTGGTGTATGCTGAAGGTCCTGAGGCTGGTGGTGGGTGGTGGTGATTCCATCTGTTTAGGGGTGGGATGTTGGTGTTGTAGTTTTTGTTGTTGTGCTGCTGTTTAGTTTTGGCAGCTTGTTAAAATTACTTACCGTGTCTAGATGAGGCATACTACAAAATAAGTATAGCCTTGACTGGCTTGTAAGGCATCCCACAGCACTTCTTAACAAGAGAAATCTTGACATGATAGCTTGGACAGAATGCAAGTTAAGCAATTTAGTCTGCTTCCGGTTCCATAGACTGGTGTAGTCTTTGTCCAATGTTTTGAAAAGCTCCTTAATATATAACTTGAAAGATTTATTTCTCAGGTCAATCAGTTTTATTCCATGGTTCGCAAAGATTTTGAAGAAGCGTTTTGGAAAATGGAAGAGTATTATCGAACAGCACTGTATTTCCAAGCTGGTGCTTTTCAGAAGAAATAGTATTATTTAGCTAGCCCACAGCATGCAGAATTTAGAAAGCAGTTTCGTGATGTATGGGCACTTAACAAAACAAGATCTTCTGCCTTGCATGAAGTATGTGTCAGTAAGAAGTATGATTCAAAAAAATTAATGCAAATTGATCGTTATTAAATGGTAGCCATCTGGAATAAAAGCAATATTGCATGCAAATTTTCATGAGATGAGTTTTGTGTATAATAGATAACAGGTCGCTCAGAATTTTCTGGTTTGTACAAAAGTGCCTGTAATTTCTGAAATTTGAGCATTCTTGTAACTATAAAACAATTACTTCACTTTGTAAATCAATAACCACAAAGCATTTCCTTGCAAATACAGTTTACTTTATCACTGAATTCTTTATTTTGCACACACGTTTCAGATTTCCCTAGTCCCAGTGAAATATTTGGTGTGTAGGCCAATTTGACTAAAGAGCTACTAAAAATACTATTTGAGGCATGATGCTGCTGAAAGTTTGTTTGACCAGTGAAACAGAAAAATTGACACACTGTGATAAAAGGGAATCCTAGATAATTACCAATGGGCAGTTTGAGCTTGTTCTTTTGAATTTTTCTCTGATTGCGAAAGAAACCCATGAGTTCTTCTGGCAAGTAAAAAACTTGGCTGTTTCTTGGCTTCACAGGCTGTTTGTTTACGAAACAGACTAATATAAATTGACAATATGCAGGATTTTTATTCAAAACTCACAGGATTTATGATTAAAAGCTTGTGCCATGCTTTTTTCATCCTGCATGCTGTTGTGGGCGCTGGAACACTAACTTCCAATTGTGCAAGATATTCCCGTAGGATTTTTCTGGTATACTCGGTGTTTAATCTTTCGTAAGACTCTTTCAGCAGATGGTTTCTGCATTGTGCATATTCATTGTAATTTCTATGAACACAAACATTTAATGACTTATCTTTGAAACAAATCCAGAGTTCCATACTGGTTTCTATTGAGGCGCCTAATTTAAGGAGGCGTTTGTCAGCTTCTTACTTTCCAAATGGCTCTTTGACTGTTGAAATCCAGGATCTGACTTTTTATTGAAACAAAATTGCAACTAGATTAAAACTAGTGGTCAGAAGTAACTGAATCAAATCCAGAACCCCCTGGATTCACTGTACTACCCCTAGGTAAGCTAGTTCCCATTGGAGAAGTACAGATTTACCAGGTCAAACAAATAAAAAAAAATTAGACAGCTGACATTCTGTAGAATCTGAGTCCATATCTGAAATCCATGCAGCTAAAAAATAATTAATGATTATTAAAATTAATAGTAGAAAATGTTTGGAGAAAGATGTGATTTTTGAATAGAAATAGAAAATCTTTTTTTATGTCTTTCTAATACCTTTTTTCCCCCTTTCCCTAATTATAGCATATGATTCAGGGAAAAATTATTCTAAAAACAATCTCTTTTTGTTATACTGGTGTGAATTATGTTCTAGTGAAAATTATGTGTTAAGGTATGGTGTTACCTGGCAAAAATGTCAGAACTGCCCCTGGGAAGTGCAAATCATTGAAGAAATTTATTGTAATTTTTTTGACAGATGAAATACAGAGAAAAGAAAAAATATTGGAGAGAAAAAGGAGAATCTAGTGACTGTCTTTGTGTAGTAGTGTATTCTGGTTCAGGCATTTTCTCAGAAACCAGGGTTACTTGGCTGATATTCAATTGAGGGTTAAAAACACTAGGTTGCAATTCCAAAGCAATGGCTGTTTACAGCAATGCCTGGAAACTAGTAATTGCCTCCATTCCATAACTGAAAATATACAGAGCTCTCTCTGACTTTTGTTATGTGCCCCAACTGCACCAAACCTCTGCTGAGGCAATGAAACAGGGTGCAAAACACCACGCATGCATTGGGCAGTGCATGGAACAGCACAGGAGTCGTATCCAGGGACAGAAACTTAGATCCCAGAGAAGGGAAGCTCTGTTCAAGTGGGCATTTTAGGAGGTGGCTGTAGCAGGGTGGGTTTGTCGCTGGCAGCAGCTCAGATCCTCCTTTGCTAATTTTCATCATGTGATATAGATGTTAGGTTTTTGGTCATAGTTTGTTTTGTAATAATTTAGATTCATATCATTGACTTTGAGTCATAGGAGCATTCACATATTCAGAACAACCTAGACTCCTAACCATGAACCCTGTATTGGCTGTTGCCAGTACAGAAACTTACATTTATTTCATTCAGACGCTTGCTATTTGACTCTTCGAATACATATTCAGTAGTTCTGCACCATTTTAACTGAGAATCTGGCACATTTGAATGACTCAAATGGAGAAGTCTAGGTTAGGACTGAAAATATTTCAAACTGTAGACAGCCAGTCAATCGCCTGTAGTTAAAGACAGATAAAACATATAGATAACACAGTATACATGTAGGATCCTGGGATTCATAGGTACCTGTGAAGTCTGGTGATAATAGATGGGTGAAAGTTGTGATTTTTTTTTTCTTGTTCATTTAGATGCCCCCTCATGTTTCAGCTTTAACGTCTTAAGTTTAACATAATTGTGTTTTTAGGATTGTACTTTTGTCTGTAAATACAGTACAATCTCAAAATGATTTCTGCATGATTTTGGGTGCAGTTGAGGTTAGTTAAATAAATAAACCTGTACTTAGATTTACGGATGTGTAGTACTATGTAATGTTAATATTCATGTACTGATGATTAAGCAGGAGATACAGTTCTAGCTATTGCAAGCATGTGCATAACTGGCAATATTATTAGAACCATTAAACTCTCCTGGTAAAGTGGAATATATTAAATTAAAGTGTGTGTTCAGTTTTCCTTGTGCACTCAAAATCCAAATTTAGCATGTTTTAAAGCCTTCAAAAATTTTGTTTCTGTTAATATTACTGAAGTAAAAGTAGTGTAAATGTCAAATTATACCCATTTACCCTTACTAATACAACATAAACGCATAGACATTATGGTAGGGATGCAATAACTATGTCCGCTAGAAACAGTTTTTCCTTGCTAATTCTTTATTTTTTTTCTGTTATAAAGATTCACGATGGTCTTGGCCTAGATGTCTTTGTTCAGCATATTTTACTCACGATGGATCTTTTCTGTATTCAAAACTGGATGCTGACTTTTAAAAAATATTGTATTGTTATTTCATCCCAAGAAATGATGAGAAAAATTTGTGAAAAAAAGAATATTAAACTGTATTTTTGAAAGTCAAAATGCTTAGTATGCTAGTAGAACTACAGTCCTTACAGAATAATATTTAATGTCAGTCTTTTTGACGTTTATTTCTGCTTTTTAGTTACTTTTCTTCTTCTTAATAGAATGAACAGAGTTTATTTTTCCTAATTTTGGAAGTGTCAATATACCAAATAAGTGTATCAAGTATAGTTTAATTTTTTGTTGGTGGATTGAGTAGGATCATGAAGTAGAGGGTAGAAAAGGAACACCAGAGCACCCTAGGTCATCTTCTTTGTTTTTACCATAGTATGTCAGAATATCCTATTTTTCAGAAAAGTCTTTGAAAAGAGCAACACTGCCAAGGTGTGGCAGGAGAAAACAGAAGCGAATGGCTAAAATATTAATTAAATAGACAACCAAAAAACAAAAAGGAAAGAAAGAAAACCCCCAGCTTTTGATTCTGTGTGTATTGGGTAACTGCATTGCACAGCAAGCGAATTTTGTATTACTTTTGCTTATGGAGAAGTCCTTTCAAAGAGTCAGGAGACACTTGTAGAAAGTTAGTATGTGGTTTCTTGCTGCCCCCATGCTATAATTTCTTTCAGATGTTCTTATCCTGCTTTTCAGAATTTGTGGATAGGATGGGACATCAGTATTAGCTGCAATGATGTAATGTGTGTTTTCTTTCTATTGCCAGCCTGCACCGAATCTTGGAAGAAGTGCTTTTCCAATCGAGGCCCACTTTCATGCAGCACTTTCTACCATTTAGAAACTTTTACCAGTGTCTGTCAGTGCATGATCAGAATGATGTTTCTCTGTGATGCCTGTCCCTTCTAACTCACTAGTTTTTATTTATAGAGGCCAAGAAGGCTTTTAAAGGTTGGATAAAACCATAGAGGAGAGAAAACCTGCACTGGATTGAACTGTCCTACTCTCTCTTCTCTGTGTGATTTTTTTTTTTTTTTTTTAGCTTCTGAGTGATTTGTCTGTAAAGAGGATCGAAATATTGATGCAGGAAATACCTTGAAAGAGAAGGATCTGACAAGGCTGGAGTTGAAGGGTCTAAAGAAGCACAAGGAACAGAGCATGGTGGGACTCTGGCCCAGCCTAAAGCACCCTCCTGTCAAGGACACAAGCCTCCCAGAGGATGGTTGACCCAAATAACAACTACTTCTCAGAGGAATAAAATGTTAAAAGACCTTATGATCCTGTTAACGAAACAGAGAGAATTTGTTATAAAAATACTCAAGGGGAAGGCTGGTGAAATGTGCAGCCAAAGGTGCTGTGAGAGCTGTGACTGCCAATGTGCAATGTCCTGCTATAGTGTCTCAAAGCACAGAATGTGAGAAATAGGGACATTAACTGCCTGGTTAAACTAAAATAGACTCGCCAGTGATACCAATTGCTAGTAGAACTGGCGGGACAGGTCCGACAACAGGGATAACTTTGAGAAATGAGCCAAAGTTGAAAAGGCAAAAGGGGAAAAAAAGCAGATTTTTTAAACAGAGCTGTGTGTACTGCTTTCAGAAGGTAAATAGTTTTCACTGGACAGGGATAGAGTTAGTTTTGAAAGTCAGAAGTTAACCCTATAATAAGTGTTTTTAATTCATGTGATAAGAAAATGTGTCTTCGAAGTATAAATGAGAAGGAAAAAAGGAAAGATGAAATCTATGTACAAGTATCATGACTAACTATCACTGTTAACATTGTGTGTTATAAAGTAAAGAAGAAACTAAAGGTTAACTAACAAGAACAGAGAATTAATAAACAATTTTTGAAGACTATTGAGAAAAATGTATTTAATAGCAATAGTGCACTTAATAATACACCTTTCTGAAACAAACATACTAAATAGCCTTAATATCACCAGAAAATCTTGTGGCAGGAGATGCTTTATATTTGTTAATGAAGGTAAGTATTAACAGAAACTCAATTATTTTTCTCTTCCACTGATACCACAGGACAGTAGGTACTCCTTTTGAACTCCATTTGTCTATCATTATTATTGATTGTTCTTTGACAACATTTTAAAATTTTGTTTTATTAGCTAACAGGCATATTTGAATATAGACACCTGTAAGTTTTTTCTGTGTCAATTGTCATGGCTAAAGTTGTGAATAAGTAATAGTTAATAAGGAAAAATATATCCAGTTTCAGGTGTTCCTATATTTAAACAAGAGTAGCCTTGTTTCCTTGTGTGAGGATAGATGTTCCTTGCATTATTATGTAATGGTAATAATTAGTAGAATTCCAATACAAAACCTATTTTTGTAGCATTATCATATATAAATGGATGAAATTTATTGTGCTCTTACTAGCTAGACTTCACTTGTGCTGCCCTGGGATATTTTGAAACAAGTGGTGTGGACATTCCATTGTAGAAGTATCAAAACACTACATATCCATAAAGTATTTAATAATTTTTGAATTTGATTGGAACAGTTCTTTTTGGTGACTTAGGGTCTGATTTGGTAGCTTTGAAACTGTGTTGTAATGTTTCTGAGATATCTGATCTATGAGGATGAGCTACTCACTAGATGGAATATTCCAAACTGTCTAGAGAATTTGCCAGTGAACAGCAGCTTAATATATGTGCTATATGCATGAAGACACTAGTTTTCAAGCTTCAGTTATGGAATTGGTGTTTTTTAATCAACCTATATATGTGTGAACCAAATATGTCTGTATATTTACTCAGTGCTTAGAAATTTTTATATATTACCTTATTGATTATGACTTGCCATAATCAATATTGCGCCCTGAAGTGTAATACTGTGGTCTGCAACAACTGCAAGAATTTTGAGCTTAACTTTACAACCTTTTGTTGTAAGTTCTACAATCATGGTGTCGTTGCTGATTGTGAAAATTGCGTTGGCTATAAAAATCAATCACTTACCAGGTGAAATAATGGCCATGCATGATGAAAAGGAAATGTCTCACTTGAACCTTTTCTGGTTGTCATTAGACAAGACTAGACAGGAAAAAATCAGGACAGCGGTAAGATATGTTTATCATGTTTGATCTGGAATCCTGAGGGGTTGTGGAGTTTGTGATGGCTTTGCTCTGCTCCTGAGTGACAGCCTGTGGCTCAGAGACTAAGCAGAGGGGATTTGAAGCTCAGCATTTTTGCTGTTTCCAGTATAAGGCCATAGGTTTTTCTTGTCCTGACAGAGCAAGGCCCCAAGAGCTATCAAGGCTTGTGTTGGCTATAGCTGGTTGGGGCTTCTTTCCTGTAGCCTTGTGACTGTGGCCTCCTTTTGCTTTACAATTGCCAGGGCTGGCAGCCCTGGGATGTTGGTGCATCACAGCTTCAGGGGTCCATGGGTGGCAGCCCATACCTTGGCTACGGCTGAGCCTGGGGGAGGCATGCGAGCATCTGCCACACAGTGGCTGGTACCCAGTGGGAAGGAAGCAGAAAGTGGTAAAAATATGTAAAAACTAACCTAAGCATAAGCAAGACTTCCTTTCACAGTGAAGAGACCTTAACTCCTTGTAAGCATCATATTGATCCTGGCAAAGACATCAGCGTCCTGGTGACTGAGCTGGTTGAACACTGGGGTAGTTAGCCTGTATGATACTGCACTATTCTTCCAGCAGAAGTTGAAGCAACTTGATTTAGGCAGTTGATCAAAAGCTCTGGCTGTAACCTAGTGGTGTTGTAGACATGATACAATTTTTTTATTTTTTTATTCTTCTTTAAATAGTGCCTTAAACTTATAGGACATGCTTGCAGCATAGACTGGCAGGGTAAACATACTGCCTTGTATGTCTGGGAAGGGAAAAGTTCTGTTAGAATGGCAGGTTGTAGCCTAAGTCATTCCTTATCCTGTATATAAAATTTTCCCCAACTCCTGAAACTGAATTTTTTTGCCATTCTGCTTATGGAGAATTAACTAACTACTTGGATGTACAATTCCCCAATGAGTTAAATATGCCCATAGGAGTGCTTATGCCTTACAGAATGCTCTCAACAGAAGTGCCCAAGTTTTTAATGGGATGCAAGGTACACATTTTACTCTTAATTGCTAATCTGTGCTACTGTGGACAGATGTTTCTCTATAGTTTCTGACTGAGGAAAATTCATCTTGGTAAGAAATGGCCAGGTTTATCACTGGGTGGTGTTTTCAGGTAGCAGTTCTCTTTTCTCTGAATATACATTCCTTAGAACAAATGTCTTATGCATACTGCTAAGTTCTAGAATGATTGTGACATGACAGTGGAAACGTATACTTTTGGTCTAACAAAAAATTAAAAATAAAGGAAAAGTTAAAGTCTTTCACTAGGTCAGTGCAAGAATTGGTTTTCCGTTTGAGGAATGCACTGAAGTGTTAAAGTGTGCCCTATTAGAAGGGTCAGGTCTCATAACTGCTGCTTTATTTGGTGGACTTGTGTTCAAACATGACAGTGGTCTGAAGGGAAATTTCTGGATTTTATTTTAGCAAGTGCTTAAAATGAGTTTTTCCTAAATATGTATACTTTTCTAAATAAACTTGCATGGTGTTAAGGTAGAAAGAAGGAAGAAAGGACTAATTTTTAAATCTTCATGCTTAATTTCTGTTTTTAATGTGAGACTAGGATTTTTGGGAGGCTTCCTCACTGAGAGCTCAGGTCTGCAAGAAAATGCAGTATGTCACTTTCCTTTGGACTGCTCTGGTTCAGAGACACCAGTCCATATGTGGCCCTGCATTTTACCAGAAATCTGGGGTAGTTTTTCTTTTTTGTCCTGAGCCATCATGCCACAGTCAGACAAGTCCTCTCCTTTCACCTGGGACTCTCTGGCTGACAGCTGTACCGGGAAGCACCAGGAGCTCTGCTCCCCATGCAGCAGGGCTAGAGCCAGGAGATGAGGCTGAGATTTACATTGCTGTCTCCCCTCATAAACTGCATTGTTATGTAAAGGTTTCCTCCCAATTCTTCTCTCTCCTCATTTTTTCAAAATGGAAGAAAATAGGTGGTCAGGACAGTTGTGCCAGAGTCCTAAGGCACTGCTAAACCTAAGTGGCCATGAGGAGTTGCTCTGGGGCCATCCACCCCCTGGTGACTGGGCCACCGGTGCCCGCCTTGTCCCTGCCCATGGCTTTGGGGTCACCAGCACAGCCAGGCCCAGAGGTCCCAGGATGTCTGCCCAGCCTGAGCCTGGCTCCATGGGCCTGCCCGGCCCTCAGGCAGCACAGCCCAATTGAGATGGGTGTTTCTCTGTCAGAAAGTGTGATATGGGGGGGCAAGTTTTGCTTGCCCCTAGGTTAGCTCCGCAGCTGTGTCGAAGTCAAACACATGTGCTACCAACTAGCTGTAAATTTAATGGCACTCAGGGGCTTGTGACTGTACAACAAATATGCTAACTGGGTCCCTGGCATGCTGGGAGTGTGTCTTAGAGGGATTAATTAATGTGAGGATAGCATTCTTCCTGGCAGAGGAGAAAGCCGATTTATGGCTTCAGGAATCAGCATCAGCTGAGGAATACATTATCTGTTTGCAGATCAGCACTACATGTTATGCCGTCAGGTCAGGAGTGCCCGACTTTATTCCTCCCCACTACCAAACACCTTAATTAGTGGAAGCTTCCAGAAACTTTTGGCATTGTGCAGTTTGCTGTAGCATGGTATGAATTTGCAGCATCCTAAATGAAGTAAGTTCCAGGGTTCTGGTTTCCTGGATGAAAAATAAATTTCTCAAAGCAGTGAATCACAATTAATGAACAACCATGCGTCAGTTATTGACATTCCCTTCAGAATATGCTGCACAGCAGCAAGATACTTTCTTCTTCTAATAAGGCCTAACGTGACATAAGGTTCTATCTGAAGGACCTTTTTGCTTTATTAATCTCATTATGACCACTTGAATTGCTACATCCTCTGTAATGATTAAAACATTTGACTCCCAAGTGTGACATTATAATGAGGATGGAGTTCACAGAATAAGGCATTGTATCATTCTCAAAGGCTGTCAGCAAATGGAAATATAAGTCAAGCTCCTCAGTGTAATTTCCCTACTGTTTCCATGGAAGAACAAACTCAAAAATTTTACATACTTATGTATTCAGGTTTCCAAACACAACTCAGTATGCTCTCTTGAAATATATGTTTTTGTATATTTAAATCTTAAAAAAAAATAGATGTCTGGAGCACCAATTTTAAGTGGTTTACTTATGTGAATTACCAATCTGAAATTAACCAATTGTAGTGTAGTATACCCTCCTTTTCTCACAGTGTGTATATTTTTGGGAAGGATTGGGGCTGACTCACTAGCCAAATTCCAGTCTGACAAATCATATATATTCTCTTGTTCTTTGCACTTCTCCTGCACTTGAAAATTTATAAATTGTTCTGCATTTTCTTGAATGTACCATTGCTCAGTGGGTGCATATGATTAAATATTCAGAAACATTTATTCATTAAAAAAGTCTTCATTTCTTATTCTGAAAACTAAAATATCCTGTATAAAATTTGGAATAAATTTTGTTTCTAAGTTATAAAGTTAAACAAAAGAAAGATAGAAAATAAAATTTAATTCTGCCACTTTTTCTTCCACAGGAATCATGAGGGAGAAAAACACTGATGTTCTTTAGCATGATGGTCTAGAATAAAATTCACAACACATGCTGGTGAAGCAATTCTGAGGTATGAAATGAGTTAGTAACAGGAACTGAAAGTAAGACTTTATTTTTGAGAATTATTTGTTTGATTTTTCAGCTGTGTGGAGAGACTTGTGTTGTTTCCTATAGAATTAGTTAATCCAACATTTTCCTGGTTTAAGAGAAATTTCTGCATGTGCAATTGCTGCCTTAAAAGCCTTCAGCCTTGGCTCTACTTGTTGTGGTTTTCTGCCAGCAGATTGTCTGTCCAGGCAGAAAAACGCAGTGTCTTCAATCGACAGTTTCTTTTTTCCACTCTTTTTTGGATCTAATTACCTACCTAATGGATACATCCAATTCCACAAGATATGGATTGTTTCCTAATCTTAGTGAAAGCAGGAAGGGAGCATAACAGAATACTATGTAATTAAAGAAAAAAAGATTTGCATGCAACTTGAAAAATATGGAGAACTCCTGCTTTTGAAACCTCTTGGGAAATATTTCCCAGATAGTCACGGAGCCTGGGGTATATCTGTTTGGAGTAAAATTGTTATAGAAGGAACTATGTCTAGGGCTGGAAACCTGCGGACATTTCAGATGGATTTCTTTCCAAATTACATTTTTACTACTACTTTTGACTTTGAATTAGTCGAATTTTGATCGACTTTTGCCTTTGTCTTGCTATTTGACAAAATTTCTGCTGTTGAAAACCATTAGGGGAAGCAACAAATAGGATAGATAAGTGAAATCTAATTATCAGCAAGGTAGAGAGTGTCATCCATTGTCTCAGGTTTAGTCTTGTGAGAGACAGTGTGTAAGGATGTTAAAAACCCAATTAGGATATCATTCTCTGCATTCTTGATCATTTCATATTGTATGTATTAGAAAAGAATGTAAAAGACACTTTCCTCCTGCCCCTGATTGCTGAGGTAAAAACAGGGACCCAAGAAGATAGACTGATAAACTATTACAAGAAAGCTAGAAAAACATGCTGTTATATGCTGAAGACTTTTTTTCTGAGGGCTGTTTTTACTATTAGTTATTTGGTTTATAAGGTCACTTTCCTATGATGCTATTTGAGAGTGTCTCATGCACTAAACTAAAAATAAATTCCTTTATTTATTGCATGGAAGGGATTGTGAGCTTTTGAAAGCTGTAGGTTTGCTAATTTTATCGTTTTCACTCAGTTGTCAAGTTAACTAAATTTTCAGCTTGGTCTAGAATTGTATAGAATTTATTCTTGCTAGTCTTAATAAAAGAGGGACAACAATTGCACCAGAAGAGGTAATATTCTTCTTAATGTTCTTTAAAAACATAACTGCTTCAGGTCATTATAGCACATGTGTGCAGTAAATATTTTATCACTGTAAATTGGGCTAAGGCTGGCTCTTGGTTTGGGACGCTGACTCAAATGTCACAGCGATCCTGACTTTCATATTTCTTCAGTTTTAATGTTCCATTTTGATTTCATAATTATATCAAAAGTTTTGCTTATCCCGTGGCACAGAAATTCACACAGAATATATAAGGCAGTTGCGGTCCTGTCAAGAAGATGAAAAAGACGTTGTTTGGGTTCCAGGGGAAAGTTCTTGGAAGGAAAATCATGGATGGAATGATAAGGTCTAAGCTTCATTTTTCTATTGCCCTTTTTTTAGTATGTTGTTCACCTGAAGTTGTAACTGCAGTGATGCAAAACTAGAGTGATAACTCCTCTTATACCTTATGGATTTTGAAAAAAAGGAGGGACTCTAAGGCCTTTTATCAGAAATAATCAGCCATGGTAAACAAATGAGAATTTTAATTTATTATCTCAAGAAAACAAATATGTGAATGTGGAAAGGAATATTTTCCATGCATTAGTTGTGAATGGTGGACGTGATCTTACATAGTGCCATTTTTATTCTATTCCTACAGTAAGAACTTCTGTCAGAAGGTTTGAAGTGTTTCATTACCAGTAGTTGGTTCTGATTTGTGCCAAATGTTGCTACAAGCTGTCATCTGATATAGACTCTTTTCTAGAAGGTAATACTTTATTTAGCTATTTTCCCCCCATAATATAGTCTGTTTCTTTATCAATAGAGTTCTACTTTTAGTTTGTTACTGCCTTTACTATTTAACGATTGTTTAATCCTTACCAAAATACTGGCATTATTAGAAGGATAAACAGTCTTGTAAGTGAACAGAGTACCTTGGAAGTATTCAAAGAGTATGATGTATATACGTAGTGTAGTTTTTTGTGTCTGTAATGAAATGTGGTAGAAGTGTTGGGACAATGCCATTGCAAGACAGTGCCAGATACCAGAGGCACACAGCATGATTTGCTATTTAGCTAATCCTATAAGATAGGTACTTGTGGGCTTGCGGCAAATATGCCATTGACAGAGCTGTAACTCCTCCAAGGCTGGAAACCACAAGTACTGAACCTTAACTAGTTTGAACAACAAAACTCCCACTTGAAAATCATCTCCAAAAGGTGCCTGGTTTTTTGTTTGTTTGTTTGTTTGGGGTTTTTTTGGAGGAGGAGGAGGGGTGGGGTGCATAATTTAACTTCTATTTCTCAATTTTACTGTTTTAAAGACAATTTAGGCGTCTAAAAAGACAAGAATAACAAAGATCATGCTGAGAAAAGAGTGCAATCTGTGTGGGTTTTGTGTATATACATGATACTGGTATTCAGATGGAGTATTTGCCAAACTGTAATCCCTTAAAAATGGACCTCAAAAGGCTTCTTCAAATAAAGATTAAAAACAAACAAAAAAACCCCCACAAAACCAAAAAAAAAACCAACCCCAAACAAATCAGAAAACACCAAACAAACAAACAAACCAAACCCCAAACCTAACGAAAAACCCCCCACCAGGTAATTGCTGATAACAGTGCAAATACCTGAAACTGTGGAGATTATAAGGCTTTAATTGTCAGGGAATAACATATTTAACATTCCAGATGTATTTCTGCTGCTTTAAGGCTGAGTTTCTTCAAGTGCTGTCAGTGGTGAGAGGAGCACATGGATGGAATGGCTTGTTTTCTGTTACTTGACTAAGGATTGTTTTAGTTTGCTGTAATACTCTGCTGTTTATCAGATTGTGGAAGTAGATGTTCTTTTAGCAAGAAAGCAGAATGCGATGGTTCAACCTGTTGAGTAGTCATTTTTGTAGAAAAACATTCCTGAGAGAGAAAGAGAAACTTTACATAGGTATTGTCACAACAGCATGCCATTCTTTTAAGGCAGGAATAAGGTAATTAACCACCAAGAGAAAATTAATGGATGGTCAGGGAGAACAAGATGGTTTTGTGCTATTTTTATACTTACTTGAAAAACCTTCTTAATATGGAAAATGAATAGCTGTAGCATTTTTAGCCTAGACTGACCAGACCACACAATGTTTTATTCTTATAGAGTTACGTGTATTGAAACATATGGGTACTCAGTGTTTGCAGATAGTTTACTTACAATTGTGAGGCTTTGATCTGTGCATACATGAATATTATATATATATATAACATCTTCCAATCTTTTGTTAAGACAGCAAGCATTCTAAGTGTACAATTTGCATTAATTTTAGACTGCTTGGAGAGTAATGTGGGGGTTTTAATATCAATATATATGTGTATCTACATATGTATGCAGGATGACTGTCAACATGGTAGTTTGTATTTGTCAAATAATTATGCTTTCCTATTAATGAATAGGCTTGGGACCTAAAAAACTTGAATTTTTAGTTAAGTCAATCAGAAATTAACAAAATACTAAAAAAAAGTCTCCCACACTAATTTGTTTTTCCTAGTCTCAAGTCACAAAATCATAGTACTGTGGGAGATATTTGCTATGGTCCCAAAATTAAATTAGCTTTACTGTGTATTCCTAAAATATATTTTTCTAGCCTTTTCATAAATGTTTGCAATTACAGAGCGTCAAAAGCCTTATCGGTGAGGCTGTGATCTCAGACTATAGTTTCATTAGGATGGCTGTTTTACTTAGTCCAGCGGATTGCTCACTTATAATACAACACTGATTACCTTCCATTTTATTGATCTTTGTGTGTATCTGAGTTTATTTACTACATCTATTTCAAACTTGGCTGTCAAGGCAGAATTAATATCTGAGGTGTTCACCAATAGGTTCTTTTTTTGGCTAATTTTGATGCATTTTTCAGTCCCTCTGTAATTCAAGAAGCTGATATCTGTATCTTATAAATTAAGTAGTGATAAATTCAGAAATATCCAAAATTGCTGACTCTGAAATTTCAGACATTTAAGACCCTTTGACAGTTTGTTCTCCAATCCCAAAGCAGTTCTTTCACTGACCTCACTGAAAACTGTGAGTGCTCAGTTCTTCAGAGCTCTCTAATCTCCCAAGTCTATGTATTTAAAAAATGAATGGTCAATTAATGCCTAACTTGGAAGAAGTGATCCCCACCTTGTGATTTGGAAGGTAGTATTGGTGCCAGAGCTGTCCCATCTGGCTTGTACTCTGCTATCTAAATTGAAATAGTACAGCCAGGAGGTAGTTATGGTCTACATACATCATCCTGGGGGTAGAAACTGATTCTGCCTCCCTCTCTGTTATGGTCCCCTCGGGTATGAACAAGGTGCAGCTGTTTTTCAAACTTGTATAATAAAGGTCAGTCTATTCCAGTTCAGGTCACAGCAGTTTTCCGAGAGTGCATGGGCTGATTTTCCACTATGATCCAAAGCTCTCTGCCACAATAAAAAAGTAGATTATACTGTATCCCTCTGATTAAATTCCTGGGTAAACAATGTGGAATATTGAACCCTGTACACAAGTTTATGTGCAGCTTCTCTGACAGCAGAAAGGTTAATCTGTGGCTCTGGAAAGGACTATACTAGATGTGAGGACAGGTACCCTAGCTTAGCTCCTTACCCTGTGTCCCTCAACATAATAAGTCTGTATCTTCCACTTATTCATTTCTTATGATTCCTGTTATATCCTGTTCCTCTACATCTCCTCTCTTCATTAATTCATCTCAAAATCCTCTGGAGACATGCTCTGTTTACTTCAAGTTAGTGGTTCTCTGTGTCAGCCTCCATCAAGAGCTCTGCTCTCACGGGCTGGTTTCTCTGTTTCTGAGGCTGACTGAAGATCAGCTCTTTCCACACTGCAGCTCTTAGCAGCAGATCTCTCCTTGGATCCCCTGTGTTAGGGAGCAGTCTCTGTCACTTCTAGTTTGTTCTGCTGCTGTCCTGATGTATTTTTGTCCAAGATGTAAGGTGAATTAGATTGCAGACACCTGAAAGAGTTAGTCACATCATGACACAAGTTCTTCTCTCATGTGGTAATTGGTCCTCAGCTCTCACTAAATTTAGGTATTCACATTTTCCCTTCATGAATATATCTGTCAGGTAGGGTTGACTTCTGCTTTACTTGAAACTACCACTGAGTTCCATGGGACTAAGTAGGACAGGATCTAACTTTTAATGTAATTTGTAGCCCCTTTGGGGCTGTGAACAGACTTTTTGAGTTAACTCCACCTGTTTTCACTTCTGTATCCTTGTGATTATTCTGAAGGAGAGGAGAGTAAGACGTGGTAAAATCCATCAGAATTCCAGTATCTGATTAGGTTTTTTTGGTGGGGATTTTTTTTGTGTGTTTTTTTTGCGTTTTGGTTTGGGTTTTTTTTGTAGTTTTGTTCTCCTCTTCTCATGTAAATAGCCACTAAGAGCTCTATGAAAAAGTTCTTTGATCAGGGTCAAAGAATTATCATAGCTAGCGAACTAAAAGTTGAATTGGGAACCAGATGTTTGGAAGAAATGAGCACCATTTGGCTTTGAATTACCTTTAACCAACATTTAATTGCAATATTCATTACTTCAGAGACTTGGCAAACTCAATATGACAATCCTAAGGGACCGATAGTAATAAAATAATGAATGAAAAAATCTAAAATATAAGCTGAGAGACTATATATGTATCAGTAACAAATAATCATAATTAAAACATAATTAATTTTGAACATGATTGTTTTGTGCAGCCCTTAGAGAAAAAGGATAAAAAGAGAATTCACTGAAAAAACACTGAAATATGTCTGCTTGTGCTCCTGCTGGATGGTTATTGTGTCAGTTATGAGTGGTTTCTGTGAACTGGGTCAATCACAGATATATGCTGCTGTAACCACTGAAATTTTTATTCCTTATTGGCCCAGTTCCTTTGCTATCACACCGACATTAAATCCCAACCCATCTCCTAAGTTACAGACGAGCTCAAAGGTCAAGGAGCTGCTTTTGCAAAATATACCTAATGCCTCGTCATACTGAACCTCCTTGCAAATTGTAAATACTTATTACTTGATTTTGTTTCAAAGCAGGTAATTTGTGTGTGAAGCACTTGGATTCTGCAGCAGATGAGTATTTTGGGTTTTAATTAAATTATAATTTCTGCAGAATTTGTTTTAATCTTTGTTTCATGATAGCAAATGCATTTTAATAAATTGTGCATCAGCTCTGGACAGCTCATATAAATTTTAAAACTAATCCAGGAGTTCAGATGTCAAGTAGTCATTTCTCAAATGTCAGCAATTTCTGAAACTGCATTTATCCTGATATTAATATTTTTACTTGCACTGTGCTGTGTGGTACCAACATTAATCTATTCTGGATATTAAAACCACACCTTTTGTACCATATTGTTTCTGATTGGTTGCCAATACTGTTTCCTGCTGTTATGTAAATCAAACTGCTGAAATTGTCATCACCTGTAAACAGCTTAGGTCTTTTTGAAGTACATTCACTGATCTCTGTGAGATATATGGTAACCTGTGGAGGAGATAAAAGGATGCTACTTTTTGAGGCAATATTTTGGGTATTGTTTTTACAGTTTGCTACCCTATCTACTTTTTTCTATTCTACAGATTTAACTTCTTTTTTTAATGACATCACAATAGTGCAAGTGTATTTCGAAGGCTGAAATATGTGTTTAAAAACACATTTTTTTTCCATCTAAAAGATTTTTTTTGTCATTTCTGAAATGAAAACCTTTCAGCTGGCATTTTTTAATTATTCTTTTGAGGCTGTAGTTTACTATTTGTACTGTACAAGGCATTTTCTTTTCTGTATGTTATATACATATGTGTCTAAGAATAATGTAGTCTTGTGACTGCTATTATCTCTTTCATTCATTAAGTATTTCATTTACTGCCAAGTGTCCCTAAATACCAAGGCTGTTTCATTTGATTGGATTTTAAAATATGTTTGATGAGTTAGGTCCAGAGGTACACCTCTGATGTGACATGAGTTCCACAGAAAGTATTGGGCATGCAAGGAAATGTGTGCAACCAATTCTGTTCTCAAAGTCTGCCCCTAAAAATCTGGTAGAATTAACGTAAACCAATTAAGAAACACAGAAACTGTGTATTATTCCTCGCAACAATTGCATGTGCAATCTTTAAAGTCAAGCCCATGCTTTTATGTTCCTCGGTAAATCTGCTTTACTTAAAGAAGCAAGGGATGTGGGCAGAATATAAAGAGGTGGTAGACCTAAGCAATTTTAATGAACAGCCATCATATTGTTGTGCTTTGAAGAAAATATGTACAATGAAAAATCCTCTGATCATGTGCTCTGGGCTGTATATGGTCAATAGCACTTCACTTATGAAAGACTATAAAGTGCCTATATCTTCTCCACAGCCAAATATCAATTCAGTTTATAAATAACACAAAAGCAGAACTTGCACCCAAATATGGATCCAGCAACCTCTCTGAAGTGGGGCTGTCTGTAAAAAGTAGGTCTTGGATTAGATTTGACAGCTGGACTAAAGATTGTGAGGCTCTATACAGAGAGCCTAAATTATATGAATGGCTTTCCAAATATGCATTAAACATACATTAACCTGTTTGCATCTCTTAAAATACAGTAGTTTCTTTTGATTCATGTTATTTGGCTTCAGTAATTTAATATTTTAAAAATAAAAAGCACTCCACTCATTCTGACGGAAGTAGCATTTTTGTGAATAAATTCCATCAAGATCATTAGCAGAAGAAATTAGGCTACCAATATTTTTCAAAAAATATGTGAATGAGAAGGGACAAGGGTGGAATATAGGATGTGTGTTTGACTGACATTCCATTAGCAATATTATGACTACAGTGTAACTTCCATATCATCCATATGAAAAACAGTAGTATCTTTCAAAGTATTAATAATAGTTTTACTTATTACAAATTATTTCAGCAATTCTGAAGAAAGCAAAAAGATAATTTATTTCTAAAAAACAAAAAAAAAATTCTCTGTAGTATTCAAAGAGGACAGGAAACTGAAACCTAATGGAAGAAGTTTTGAAAGATGTATGTTTGATCAGAGGATAGATGATGTGTAAGTTGTATTTTTAAAATTTGTGCTTTCTCTACTATGTTTAACTTTATCATGTTCCTGGAATGCATTGCTTAATATTTTATTTTCATTCACTATTAAAGAAGAATAAATATTTTCTAATAGTTTGAGATTCTGGTAAACAAGATCTTCCAAACTATAGGTTTTTGGTTCATTGCAATCTAGTTGGCTCAAACTGGAAAAAAAGATTACTTTTATGATATGTGTTTCAAAGATCTTCAATATGGATATATACCATGAATGCCCATTAGTAAAAATCTTTTAAAGCTGTGTAATAGTTTTTTTCATAATAAAATGGATTTGCTCAGAAACTGAAACTTCTCCAGGAATTCAGTGTTTTCAGTTATTTTCATGTGGGAAACACAGGTCTGTGAGCAACAATGGGTTTTAGGAGCTCACAACTATGAAGGAAAATATTTAAAACATGCTCAGAATTGGAGGAGTTTAACAAGTTGAACTACATCCCAAAATTTATGCACTCCCTCTGTTGGCAAACGAACCACCAGAATTTAAGTTAGTTTTGAAATTCTGTGAGATGGACATGTCTGCCTGATGGGAACAGTCTGGACCTTATAACCCAGTAGGCCCCTCTGTGTCTGGGCTACTTACTTAATTTACTGTTTGCATTGCATACTAGTGTGTAGAATTCAAAGTCCTTCTTCTGGCTGAGCATTTCTTATTCCCTGTATTTGCATTATTCATCTCCTTTCCTTATATGCTCCCAGATCAAATATTCTTTGTAACAATCATCCTATAAGCTAGAATCTATAGTAGTAATAATACAGCCTTTGCTCTGTCTAAAGAACAAAGAATACTTCAAACATTACAATTCTAACACAACAGAACTAAAATAAAATGGACTGTATGGAAAAGATGAATAGAATTATGAACTAGAATGAGTCATATCATTGATACGATAAAATGATCATAAGAGTTACTGGTATATAGGCCAAATTAATGTAGAGTTTTTTTCAATATATTTCAGTAGAACTCCAGTTTCCTCTACCTCTTCTGAGAATGATTTCTCTTCCCTGTCACTGAGAGTATAAATTCTGTGTAATACCAACAGTTAAGTTTCTTTCAACCGTAGGTGATGCGTGTCACATGGTTTATTACCAGCCTGGCTTACTTGTAAATGATTTTCAAAAGTGTGACAGTATTTTTCACGCTGTAGTGGAGAGATTTTGTGTGGAGCATCCTCAGTTGCATGCTTTAGGACATCTCATAAGGTAACCAACAGAAATTCCTTTATACTGAGTTGAATCTCTGGTCTGTCATTAGCTTAGCTTGAATATGTTACAATTTTTTACATTATTGTATACTTAGTAGGAAATTGTTTGGTTTTGTTTTGGTTTGTTGGGTTTTTTTTAAATAAAGAGATATTCATGGTTATAATTTAAAATTATTAGTCCCTGCTAGAAATACTGAAGAATTTTACCAGAGATAAGACATTTTCATCAAAGAAGTTCAGGGCTTTATGTTAAAATAGGTTGAATGGTTCCCACAAACTTTGTAACATCTAGATGTTATTGCTTACAGCCACATTTGTAGATTGATGCTGGAGTTATGTTTTTGTCACTATTATACTTTTCATTTATACTTTGCAATTGACAATATTGATACATGCTTGCTTCGATTCACATAGCCGTCTGTGAAATATGACCTGCATGTTCCCTGTGTTGCCTTCCCTGCCCCAGCAGGACTGCAAAACTCTATCCATTGGGAAAGGAAGATGCTTGTGCTGCAAGTGGCTTCAAGGAAGGAGAGAGCTGATTCTCTGAGAGCAGATGAAAGCCTGTCTTATTTAGGCTTGGAGGATTCTTTGCATACTAATATAATTGCATTCTATAAACAGATTGGCATTAGGAGGAAGGAAGAAGGAAAGGGAATTTTTTGTGTGTGTGTGTGTGAATGTTTAGGTGAAAGTCTAGTATGCGATATAATGATGAAATAATTTATTTTCAAACATACGTATCTAGACTGGAAATTACAAGAAGTATATGTTTGTTACCATGCTAACATAGGGATATGCTCAGTACTCCTCTGAGAGGTGGAAGAAGGCTTACGTTGCAAAGCTGTTAGTGGTAGTAAGTGCTCAAGGCCTCTAAAATAGAGTTATGAAATATGAACTTTTTTTGGGGGGGAGGAAATGGTGTGGGTTGGGTTGTGGTGGTGGATTTTTCTTTTTGGTACCACTGTTGTCTGCAAGAAGTAAGATTGCTCCTTCCATTTGTGTGTAATGGGTTTCCAGTGCTGCTGATCAGTGCTTTGGGAATGCTTTTCAGTTTGTTTGTTTTGACTCATTAGATTTTTTATTACATTTTGACAATGTGAAATGTAAATTACTGACCCATCCTTGATTTTCTGTCCTGCTTTAATGTTTTGAATAATCTCATATTAAGAAATTCTGAAGATTTAAAAAAATAATTCATTGTTCTTAAATTGCTGTCACTCACTTCTGGGAGGTGTTTTCATGTTGTTGTGATCCATGCAAACAGTATAATCTGTGTCTTTACCTTCAGAATATTTGTGGTGGTTACATTCCTGCGAACATGTCAAAAATCTCTTGACTGTTGCAAAAAAGCTTGGTTAACAGTGCTTCTCCAGTATTGCCAATTCTTCATCTGACAATGAAGCTGTTTCATGGGGTAAATGTTAATGGTTTGAGAGTTTTACAGATTAGTTGCATGCTATTCACTCTAACACTACTGGAGAATACAAATTACATTGTTTAAAGTGATTGTTTCCATTTTCTTGCTTTCAAGGTCAATGGGTATTTTGGGTCCACTTGATACCACTTACTGAAAATTCTTTGAGTGGCTCTCTTGCCATTGAGATAGAAGGTTTGACAAGCTGCACAAAAATGAGCACTTTTTTTTTTTTTTTAATTAAATAAAACAGTATATTGTGGTGGGTTCACCTTGGCTGAATGCCAGGTGCCCACCCAGCCACTCTATCACTCCCCTTCCCAGCTGGACAGGGGAGAGAGTAAGGGTGGAAAAAAAAAACCAACCCAGCACAAATCATGGGTTACAATAAGGCAGTTTATATTTGTACAAAAAGCAAAAGCAGGGTGCGCGTGCGCAAAGCAGAAGCAGCAACCAATCTCTGCTTCCCATGCGCAGTGATGGTCAGCCACGTCTCTGAGAAGCAGGGCCCCTAATCGTGTGGAATGTTAGCAGGCAGCCATTGGAGACAATGAGTGCCTCCCCTTCCTGCTTCTTGCCCCAGCTTTTATATCTGGGTTGACATCATATGGTATGGAATATCCCTTTGGTCAGTGTGGGTCAGCTGCCTATTTGTGTCCCCTCCCAGGATCTTGCCCTTGACTGAACAGTGAGTGCTGTGCTCAGTGGTACCCAAAATATGGGTGTGTTATCGACACCAATGCAGAGCACTGTGAGGGCTCCTATGGGGAAACAAATTCTGGCTCAGCCAGACCCACCACATATATTTAAGCGCAAGATTAGGAACTGGGAATTTATGACACTTAATTCACTAGATAATCATACTTGAGATCACCATCTTATGCTGAATTCCATGTGCATGGACATGTGCCTTCATAAATGACTAGAGAAACCAAGGGGAATGTCATTTATCTTTTCTGGGTATGTGGAGTTTAGTTTTAGCATGCAATCATATGCTAAATAACCTTTATAATAAATAGAGATAAAATAAATTATTCATTATTACACTGTTTTCCTTCCAATAATTTTGAATGTATTTACAGGTAGAAAGGCTTTTATGTTAGTGTACATGATTACATGTGTAATGCCAATGATCCTATTTCTTTTTTTTTCTCATATTGAAAATAATTTTGTTCTCTTGTGGGAATATGTAGCTGAGAATGCTCCAGAAAGATGAGACTAAAAAATAAAGTGAGGTTGTTGTGGGTTTTTTGGGTTTTTTTTTGTTTATTTGTTTTGGGGTTTTATAAGTCATAGAATCATAGAATGGTTGGGGGTGAAAGGGACCCTAAATATTTAGATAAGGTTGCTCAGGATCCCATCCAACCTGGCCTAATGTTTTATGTTCATTTCTGCAACTTTGCAAACAAGACAGATCACTCATCTTCACACTGAATGTTGCAGTGATGTAACTTAGTTACAATAGCTAGTGCCCTCTTTATACGACCTTTGCCAAATAATAATGCAATTCCAATGTAGTAACAACTGCTTTCTTGTGATTCCCCTGAACAGAATAAACCTACTGCTGTGTGGGTGATCATGTGTATCCGTGCATGTCAGTTTGATGAAATGCATGTAATAAAATCTGACTGGATTTCTAAACTGGATTGAACTAGATACAACCAGCAGCACAGACACTTTAAAAAGGGGTAGATAGGGAAGGTGTTACTGAGAGATTATATGAGTTTTTGTCAGAAGCTTCTGGAACAGCTCTACTGAGAGCAACCTTGCATTTCAGTAGATGCATGAGGTCTAGCTATTGCATTTCTACAAGGACATGCATACCCAGCGTGTGAATATGAGGGTATCTAACTGTGGTCTCATTGCAGAGCACTAATGCCAAATGCAGATTCATCCTTTGGTTACTTCCTCCTTCTTGGAGATGAGTTGAGTTGCAGCTGTATAGGAGCTTGTTTAAACATACGAATTAGTGTGAAATTTGGTAGGATGAACATACAAAGTGTACTAGTTTTTTATTAATATTCGTGCCATCATACTATGTTAAATTTAAGCCACTTGGAA
This sequence comes from Grallaria varia, assembly GCA_013396735.1. Classification (NCBI taxonomy): domain Eukaryota; kingdom Metazoa; phylum Chordata; class Aves; order Passeriformes; family Formicariidae; genus Grallaria; species Grallaria varia. The sequence continues at coordinate 361,175 of VWZG01010265.1, forward strand.
GTTCATTATATTAATCAGTAAAAAGGCACTCTTTTCTGGAATAAAAGTAGTTTCACCTGTGAATAATTTGTAATAGCATATGCATAAGGAAGCATGTAAATAAGTTTGCTTTTTGAATCTGAGTATTGGTGCAGGCATTTTATTGGGTTTTGCTTTGAAGATTATCTTTGAAGCTGTCTTTGGATTTACAAGCAGTCTAACACCACATTCCTTTATTTGATCATTTATTCTGTCAGTAGTTACACCAAAAACTGCCTTTGTCTTTTTTTTAATGCTAATACAATTAATAGCTTCACTAACTTGCACATTAAAATGTCCCATTTTGATCCAAGAGGGAATTTGGCTGATTTTGTCTGGGATTTGATGTGGGGTTGTACTAATCTGATATATAACAATTCCACCCTCATCCTACTGAAGACCTCCGACAAAACTGGCAAATGGGGCAAGCAGAAGAGTGTAGAAATCAAGACTAGCAATGGTTTAACAAATATTTAATCTGAAACTCTTCAAGAATATGAATGGTCCTCTATTGCCAGTCCACTGCTTTGGGGTTCTTATGCCAGAACGGTTCAACAACTGTGGCACTGTGGTACCCCACCTCCCTTAAGCAATAACCACCAGTGGCAGTGATGTATGCAGTTTGGGGACCGATGGCAACACAGTAGCCAAGGGCTGTCTTGCACCTCGCAGGTATGCAGATATGATTATAAGTCAATCATCTTACTCCATAAATAGTGGACAGCCCATGGCCCATTGAGCTCCCCTGCCCAGCAGTGGGCTGCCCACCAGGATTTCCCCTTGTGTAGGGCTGCCTCTCATGGTTACTCCTTGAGTCTGAGAGAATCCTTATCACATCAGGTACTCAATAAATGAACTGGGAATAATAGCATTGAAACTATGAAATCTTAGCTAAGTCATAGAAAAAATTGATTGTGCACATATACAGTCCTTTAGACGTAAAGCATTGACCGACTTTGGGACTAAGTCTGCATCCAGCTGCTTGTAGACTTCTCTCTGAGAAGGTGTTTAGAACTCAACAAGGTCCTTTCTGAACCTCCAGACTTAGCAGGAGGGTCTCCCTGACAGTTTTTGCAGAATCAACTAGGTTGGAAAAGACCCCTGAGATAGAGTCCAACCTTTGACCTAATACCACCTTGTCTACTAGACCATGGCACTAAGTGCCCCATCCAGTCTTGTCTTAAATACCTCCAAGGACAGTGACTCCACCACCTCCCTGAGCAGCCCATTCCACTGCCTAGTTACTCTCTCTGTAAAAAGCTTCTTCCTTATTTCTAACCTAAACCTCCCCTGTCAGAGCTTAAGACTGTACCCTCTTGTCCTACTGCTGGTTACCTGAGAGAAGAGACCAACCCCCACCTGGCTACAACTTCCTTTCAGGTGGTTGTAGAGAGTGATAAGGACTCCCCTGCATTTTTCTCTTCTCCAGGCTGAACAGCCCCAGCTCCCTCAGCCATTCTTCATAGGACTTGTGCTCCAGACCCTTCACCTGCCTCGTTGCCCTTCTTTGAACATGCTTCAGCCTCTCAACATCCTTCCTGAGTGGCCCAGAACTGGACACAGCACTCGAGGTGTGGTCTCATCAGTGACGAGTTTAAGAATCACTTCCCTGGTCCTGCTGGCCACACTATTCCTGATACAGGCCAAGATGCCATTGGCCTTCTTGCCCACCTGGGCGCACTGCTGGCTCATATTTAGCTGCTGTCACTCAGAACCCCTGGGTCCCTTTCTGCCCTGGCCACTGTCCAGCCACTGTCCCCAGCCTGTAGTGCTGCAGAGGGTTGTTGTGGCTGAAGTGCAGGACCCAGCACCTGGCCTTGTTGAACCTCATCCCACTGGATTTGGCACATCTATCCAGCCTATCCAGGTCCCTCTGCAGAGCCCTCCTGTCTTCCATCAGATTGACTCTCTCCCAAGTCTGACCCTGTCCTCTGTGCAGTAAATACTCAGGTAGCTTGTCATCGAGTCTTCTTAAACCAGTGTTGCATTTACCATTGAATGTTGTTAACTCTCTGTCTAATATCACTCAAACACATTGATGCTTCCATCTTGTCAGTCAAGTACATCACTCCTTGTGTGACTCTTCTCTGCAAAAAACACATATGGATGAGAAAACATAAGGAGTTAGTTTTGGTAGCCCAAAAATGACTCTAGTAGAATGAGAAAGGAAAGGAGATGCTCAGATTCCTAAGTATATCTTTAATGATTTCATGTATTCCTGAAATGTGGAAAGAGTTTTCTCTGGAGAAAAACCAAAATTGGTAGAATTTTGACTGAAAATATTAATTATGGAGCTTAAGAACTGCATGATATATGCCTGTATATAAAGGTCATTCAGGCACTATACAGAAATGGGAGTAAGAATTCAATGAGGGCACAAATTTATGGCAGAAAGTCATGACCCTTTCATGCCTAGCAGAGTAGAGGATAATGAATTTCTTGTGGTGAAAGCCACTGTGCCCAGTGGAATAGGTAGTGGCATGCTGCCCTGTCATACCATTTGTAATGCATGTTGTGGTTTCATTGGGGGCATCTATTTTTAGGTTCTTTGCAAATGTGAATGCTGTTTCAAAGGGTAAATGTACAAGTATTTGTTCTCCTAGTGCAGTGGAATATGAGAGTGTAGCAACCAGTTGGTATGTAAACAGTGGATTCATAAATATAAAAAAACATATGCACATTGCACGTGTGTGTAAAAAATTAAACCTTGTCTTAATATCCATCTCTTATCAGAAGTCCATACTATTTTTATCCATTTGACTCAGTGGGCTGATTTAATTTTCAGTATTTTATTTCATTTTTTGTGCAACCTTTTTCAGACCATGGGCAATTTTTTCACTTACTTAGACCTAAAGTATTAAAAGATGTTCAGTTAAACTTTGTTACATTTGCCAGTAAACTCAAATATTATCTTGATCTGAGAAGTATTACACAACTGTAGAACAGTAGGAGTAGATGGGTAAGTTAAGTAAAATTACTATGTTCAGGCCTTCAGAATTTCCAAAACTGGTTCAGGCAGACCTTAAATTAAAATAAAATGAATAAAAACATGGCACACGTGCAAAATAATTCCTGTCAGCATCCCAAATCTATGTGGTATATGCTCATTATAGTTCAAAATAAATTCCTTGCATAAGAATTCCTTCAAGAATGGTAGCTGTACTTTAATAATGTTTAGTCTTATACTTTGCTTATATCTGCAGATTTTTCAGAAAAAGATTTTAATATTTGATCAGAGTCTAATTTCATATTCCCAGATCAGCTGAGTTACTGATTTTCAGCCTTCTCCTAGGTGAGTTTTTTGCAAGTTTTAACCTGCATGCATTTTTGATATATGTGGAAATTGACTTTCGTTTCCTGCATGCCTAAAATAATTCCATGTCTTTTTAGATTAATGCCATATATCATATTTACCTTAATAAGTTAAGAAAATGTCTTCAGAGATGTCTCCCTTAGAGCTAAAACTGGAATTGGGTCTTAAAGATTTATCAGTTAGTGGGTAGCTTGCATTACATAAGGTGGAAATACGGGCTGGAAATAATCACGTTTAAAACAGCATACTTATTCCTTGATATAATGCATTTTCATATGTTAATAATTTGTTATTTTAAACTTGAATAATTGCCACTAGGGCCAGCATATGATGTCTTTTTTGGCTTCTTCAAAAAATGTTATTGAATTTCAATGCAATTAAAAAACTTGATCTGTGACCTTCTATGATTTCCTGGTCTGCCCTGCAATTGTGTTAAATAACACGCATGCCAGTGGCACAGACGAGCAAACTGATTTTCCCCAAATACTTTATACAATAATTTTTCGTTTTTAGGTGTTGTTTTTTTTTTCTCCAGTTGCAAATATGGGTATGCAACCAAATGGTACCCTCTCAGCCTATTTTATGGTTCTTATGGAGAACAGTAATGGAAAAGACCTATTTTTTTCAGTGAAAGACATTCTGCAGAGTGGAGACGTGGAGCTGAATACTAGTTACAATTTTGAACACTACATGTTATTTTAGCAAAATCAACAGTCATGAAGGCATGGGATCATATGAAATACATGGTAGAAATTGTGCAGAAGACAGATGTTGGTGAGTTTCATCCTGTAATGGATATAAAGGTTAAGAACCGTAATCCTCTCCCTGTACGCTAAAGTTTAAGCACAGCCTAACTCCTGGTTGAAATGAAGAGCTAGTAATATATGGTTTAAATTTATGCCAACCAAAGGCTCGTAGAGTTGAACTATTTTGTTGAACCTTTGCCTTAGTTCCAGTTCAGATCTGCAGTAAACTACAGAAAAGAGTTCCATATAATTTTTGGATACAAGATGCAGTAGCCCCCATGATTTCCTTAATGGTTGGTTAGGTGTTCACCTGAATTTAGCCTGTGAGATCCATACTGCCTGGGCAGAAGGAAGAAAAATTAGTATTTTCAGCACTTCTTGTACTGTAAAAGACTGTAATCAGGATTTTGCAATTTGGCACATGGAATACAATCTTCAACATGCTTAGCTGCAACTAGTCTTGAAATGCTTGCATGTATTTAGATGCAAGATATTTCTTGCTATATCTTCCCCTCTAAGTAGAAGTTTGCACTGACATGAATGTAAGTATTCAGGGAAACTGAGGTCACAATGAAAAGTTGTATTCTTTAAAGGAAACTCTTATTTTTTGGGGTCATGGATTAAGTTCTGGTAACTTATTAACTGAAGAAAATATCCTTATTGGGGATCTTAATTCGGTGTTTAATCCCTACCCTTATAATTATCTGTGTGTCTTTTTTCATATATATATAGAACTTCCATGATTACTGTGCTGTTGTACTGCTGAACTAGTTTTGTGTCAATAATCTTGCCCAAAATGTATTTGTCTGATGCTGTCCTCACATATGCAAACTTGATGGCATTTGTTTTATTGTGATGATATTGTGACTTATGTTTTCTTGTCCACTGCATGCTTATGATGATATCAGTGAGATAAATTTATCTTGATGCTATGAGTAAGATAAATTTAACTTCTCTTGCAAAACTAGTGCATACAGGGAATGTTCTCCATCAGACCTGGATTTTATCTACAAGTTGAAAAGAATAAGAATATAGCACTTAAAAGCACGGTTTGCCTTCTCAGAGGGCTGCAGGAAGCCTCTTTATAGAAATTGTTAAGCTTTTCAAACAGCTTTTTAAAGATTTTGTGTGTGTGAGAGAGGACTTTGTCCTCCTGGTTCTTTTATGTAAAAAGCAGGCTGTGTAAAACAGGGGAAAATGCTTTAAAAGTTGTACTGCAATATATTTCTTTGCCTAGGAGGATGGAGGACTTTATTTTATACTTTTTGTTTTCCTCCTTTATCTTTCACAATATGTTCCCTGATCCTTGGGCTCTGTCAGAGGGACTGGTGACGTTCTTGAGATGCATCCTGCCAATACTGGGTCGGATGGTTAATAGCGCTAGATTGGGGAAACCATGCTGCCTGTTTCTCATACCTGTTTTGCATTTATATGATCCATTGTTCTGTGAGGTTAAAAAAAGAGCCCCAGTTGAAAAATACCTCACTCGCTAAGCATTCAAACAGTTTTAAACAAGCATTTGGCTGGTTTTCAGACTGTATCCTGCTGTAATTTCTTCCCTTCAGGGAAGGGGAACGTTCTCCTGTATAATTATAGCTGTCATTTTGCAGCAATACAAGGATAACTATGGGGGGGAAAATTCTTTTCTATGGAATACATAGAAAAGCTAAATGTATTTTGAAATAGATATGTGTAGGTTCTTTTTCCCCAAAAATTTCTATAGAAATACCAACATAAATCGGAAAATACATGAAATTAAAATAATGTAATGTGTATTCATACAGTGTTTCCTAGTAGATCCCTGCCAAATTGTACTGTACAATTACAAGTTCATTCATCATTGAATAAAACTTTAGCATTGCTAATCCACCAATCTCAATTAGAAACTGGTAATATATTTTATTTATTTTATGATTACATATTACAGATTACATATGACAAATATTTTGCAAGAGCAGCATGACTTCCAATTATTCACAACCCTGAACAGATGAAGTCGTAGGCTGTTAAAAACCACAGAACTTATAGCTTCTGGCAGGGAAAAAGACATTTTTCTTAATACAAAATTTATCAAGGATGGAAAAAAAAAATCTGTGCAGAGTATCTAGAAGTTGAGAGTGGTTTATAGAGATAAATACTTTCACCAGTTCAGGATCTGACTTAGGTTTAAAGCAGGGAGCTTTCTGTCTGTCTTAGAACATCTTGTTTGTTAACTAGCAATTATGATATCCGAAAGGAAATCTCACCTCTCCCACTCTCTGCCCCAGGATATAAGAAAGCTTGGGTTGCTTTTCTGTGATCATCAGTGCAAGGAGTTTTTGTCTGATCAGCTAAGATTTCTTAACCATCTGTGGACTGCAATTGATAAATCTTTTGTTGAAGCCTTACCCCACTTACCTTGTGGTTGTAAAAAAAAATTATAGAAAATGTCTTCCAGCAGTAGCAGTAGTGAATGGCATTCAGATCTTCTGTTTTGAGTACCTGTTGTAATATCTGTCATAGTAGTCAGAGGGGAAGGAAGAAGGCCTTCCTTCAAAGGGTGGTTTGGAATACTTAGATTTCTGTTTGAAATATGCACAGGAGAAATGATCTTTGGAAGAATTAGTTAGGTCTACTAGTCTCCCAGTAAAGTAGCATAAGTACCCTTTCATAGTCTGCAGAAATTATTTAAAAAAAAGAAAGTTCAAGGGGGAAAAGAATTATTAGGCAGAAGTTAGGCTTGCAGATGAATTGACAGGAACACCTGTCTTTGTGCCAAAACTGTGATTTAATTTGGTTTTTTTCAATTCATCTTCATGTCAGTAGGGATATATATGCTTTATTATGCACAATGAGTATCACTTTACTTATTTTCAGCATACAGTGTATGTATGAAACACTGATGTTGTCTTCAAAGGGAATGATTGGGCACGATTTTGGGGAGTGAAACTGAACATCATGGAGCGGGTTCATGGATACAGTAGGAATAAGAATGACAGCTTCAGCAGTGCCATCTCAAAGTTTTTTTTAAGAAGAAGTCAGGGTAAGAATAAGTATGGAAAGATAATCATGTCAGTTCTCCTTTTAATTTTTTAATTCTTTCCTGCAAGCACATGTTCATGTTATCCTGGGAATTTGGGTAAGCCCTTTTAAGCAATCAGCACCACATAGGTGGAAATTTCTGTCACTTAGCTCAGACACGGTGAGTTTTATCATGTCTTACTCTGTTGCAAATGCCAGACAGCTTTGTCTTCGCAGCAGCAACTTCTAAAGACAAGCAAGTTTGTTTGCTTGGTATGACACGAGTGGTCCACTACCTTTTGAAATATCTTTGAGGGAAGAGAAGGGAATGGCAGTTGAACTGTGAATACAATGCTGTTATAATCACTAATCTCCTTAGAATCGTCAGATAAAAGAAGATACACACAGAGAGCAATACATTGAGAATACAGTTCATCCCAACCTGTCTTTTTTATTCATACTAGTGTGTACAGTCACAAACAAAGCTACAATTTCCACATACAGATCCATTGGCTCACAAAACAACTGAAAAAAAAGGGCAAAATTTAGTTTCCTGCCTGTGTGTTTCCAGACTTGCCTCCAAAATGCCTCAATCTTGATGCACCTTTATGGTCAATTTGTATATATGTTCTTTTGGTCAACAGAATTTAAAATCAATATCATGCTGACTACTGTCTGGTTCTAAGGGTACAGTGGAAGAACACATATCTGATTTTAGCTAATGGTATCAGAGTTGTGTTGATTCAATTTACTACAAAATGTAGCCTGAGACTAACATATTCACTGAAAAGCTGGTTTGCATTATAAGAATATCATTAGGCTTACAGAATACAAATGAGAAAAAAATATATTTGTCTTAGTTCCATGCTATGTTCCATGCTTAGTTCCAAGCATGGCTCTGAGTTATTTGAAGGAGCTTCAAATAAGCTTTACTTATTTGTAAAATATGTGTCTTTGTATATTTTAAGTTTTATTTGATCTTTACTGCGTCATCTTCTTTATTTGTCAATTTCCCTTGCTTTCTAGGAAGCTGCTGAATTAAGAACAAAGATGCTAATTGGTATCAACCCAAAGGCAGAGCTTATATTCTCATGGCATAACTTTATTTGGTCTTGAAAGGAATCACACTATATTCTCAGTCTATAGGAGGTCAGGATTTCCTCTCTTAACTTCTCAAGTATGGTTTGGAGAATAAGTATTGTGGACAGTGTTAGGATCCTGATAATAATCTGAATATCCTTAATATTTTATTAAACGCTTATTTTTCATCTCTGTTTTGACCTAGCAGGAAATAATTTATTTTAGACTTCATTATAGAAGTTTGGGGAAGTACAGAGTTGGATATGATGTTTCATCAAGAAATTGTTTGCATAGAGCACTTAAAAGGAATGTAAAATGCTGGCTGTGTACTCCCTTTGGGAAAGGAAGCTGTTGACAAGTAGTTTTCGTCAGGGATCTTCGTAACTTTGCATGAAGTACCACTCTGTTTTCAGGCCACCTAACAAAGAGCCATGTCGAGTATTTGTTTTCAATTTTTAAACTGCATGGTGTGTTGATCTTATCAGCTTAGAGTAAGCAACTGACAGCACCAATTTTTATTTTATTTTTTTTTTGGTGGAGCAGCCATTAATATGAAACAGGTACCTTTTCACTGTGTTTTGTATGCTGCTGTATCACAGTGGGATTCTCTATCGCTTGGTCTTCCTTCCTCCTCATTTCCCTTTTACTTTTGTGTTACATCTTTCTATATCTTTTCTATCCTTTTTTTTTCCCTTTTCCAAATGCTGTTAATCCTTGTAGAATTCAGCAGTCTTTGTTTCCTCTGTTCTATGAGAGCTTGGACCACTGAAGATGAAAGAGATGTTTTCATTGAATTCATTGGGCACACTTTAAAATTGAAGCTGTGATGGTACAAAGGTGTATGTAATGGGACAATATTTTTGAGTTCATGGTGTCTGCTGCATGAAATTTGAATCTCTTGAAGTACTGTTTTGAAGACAGTTATAAACAGTGCCACTACTGGCAGTCTAACTGGTATGGCCAAACACAAGCAACTGGGAGAGGGACAAAACTAAGTAACAGACAGATTATGTGCACCTTTTAAGTGCCCTCAGGCTCCTAGTACTTAATCTCTATTGCACCCCAATAAAGACAGGTAGTTGACAGAGAGGAATCCTGTACCTGGAAACAAAATTTCAAACAAAACACTGAAGCTGGTGTCAAAGGTTATTTTCCTCTTAGTATTTCCATGTGGTAAGAGTCTGTGACACTGAAAAATAATGCAAATTTCAGAATGTTGGATTTTTAACGAGTGGAAGTCAATGAAGTTTCACTAATTTCAAAAGGGCTAGGAATATTTTCACCAATTGAAATTTTGTGATAAGATCAGCATTTATATAACAGCTTCTGAGTGTTTAGTTTGCACTGTAGAAAAACAATCAGCTTCATGTGGTGTTCATAAAGAGTTTCCATGCTATAAATCCTCAACTGGTTTAAAAATCCAGTACTTATTTTATACCAAAGAGTAACTTAAAGCTTTAAATTAGTAACTATGTACACAGTTAATAAGTGTAGGTTCTGAGGTGTCCTGAAACACACAGCCTTTTTAAAAACAAACAAAAAAAAAAACCAAACAAACTTTCTACCATAAATGTAGGTTTATGGCTGATAGAATCATGTGATTTCTCAGGCTGGTTGACTATCAAATGTTGATTTTTTTGTTAAGACGTTCCTCTGTTGTCACTTGCTTTCTTTTTTTCATCTGTTTTTAACCCTTCTGTGAGGAAGGAAAGTAAAACAACCAAAAAGTTTAAGGCAATTAAGTAAACCACCTACAGCTAATATAGACAATGTTCAGAAGTTAGTCTCAAAATAAGAGGCAACGTGCTTAAAAAATGGAGGTTAAATCTCCCTGTGTATCAGAAAAGAGCTGGCTAAGGTCACAGATCACAGATATGTAGGACAAAACAGTGTGTTTCATTCAGGGGGAAAAAAAAAAAGGTTGGCTGAAATTTCTTTGAGTCCAAATCTGGAAAACTATTTTTACCGTTTGTGTTTCAGAGTATTTCTCCTCCTTTTCCCTTGTACCATGCTAGTCTGGCAGCCCAGAATGTACTTGAAATGCCTTCCTGTCTAAAATGATAGCTTTTATTTCAGGACTTGGCTTATTATTATTTCATCCTATAACCGCTTAAGGCCAGTATTAGCAGTTGGTGTCAGGAAATCCCAATTCCCACTGCCAAGGGGTTAATTGCTTTTTACCATTTGATCTTTTTATACCCACTTTATATGCTACCTGACCCTTTTACCATCTATAGGAGGTACACATGCTTTCCTTTACGGGCCTACTTCTTGAATCTCCCAAAAGCTTTTCTCACCACTGCCTTGCTGATTTTACATTACATATTTTTCAACCAAAAAAAAGTGAAGTTGACCTGAATTTTTCCTCCTTATTCTATCCAATTTTCATGGCAGGAAATGTGCAGCGTACCATCATTGTACTTCCAGGAGCTGAAATAGATTGATAGGATGGACACACAATATATTATAAAGAAAAATAAATGCTGAATATGTACAGACCTGTGAAACGGGACTGTTGATCTGTTAAATCTGGAGAGCTTTGTTGCATAAAAA
>VWZG01010265.1:371942-433898 GCA_013396735.1 Grallaria varia
GCTATATTGTGGGGGATGGGGGCAGGGGGTGGGGGGAAGAAACAATCAAAACTAAATTAAGACATCTCAGATTTTATTGTTAAGTAGCCTTATTGTCAAGCAAAATATGGTCAGATTTGTCAGAAATATTTGCCTTGTCAAGGCTTACACTACATTCATTGAAAATTTTGGGGTTTTACTAGATTTCAAGCATAATATATGAATTTCTTTAAGGTTGCATGGTTTAAAATAGGAATTTTATTTATGTTTTCTTCATATTCCACAAAGCTAGCAATCAAGCTGATATTATGCCATACTACTTTTTGAAATCTCTGCAGTTATTTGTCAGCAATTCACATTTTTGTGACATACTTTAATTTCCTGAAGAAAATGAGAAAATATTCAAAATAACTAAGAAAATAAAAAAGCCCACAACCTGTCACCATATACCTCAATGGTTATAATTCTGAGAAATACTTATCTTCTGGGCTGTCTCTGAAACTATAATGTGCCATTCTAACTTTCAAATGTTTTAAATAACTATATTACTAGTAAAGTAAACTATCATAAATAGGTAGGAAACTTGAACAGTTCATCTATATGGAAAGGTCAATATCAGGTCTTTAGTATTTTTAAAAAAAGAAAAAAAAAGAAAAAAAAGTAATTTAGATGAGTAAAACCAGTTCTACCTCCACTAAAAGTTCCACACATTCTAGTGTATCTGTATCTCATAATAAAGTAGTCTCAATTTTCAGTTTTTCCTGTAATTTATTTTATTAAATACTTTCTGTGATGTTTATCTGGTCTGACAGAATGGGAGCTCACACATGAAGATTTTTTCTTTAGCAAGCTGCTCAGGTCTTGTCACTAGTCTTTAAGGCTACCAATTTTTCACAACAGCAATAGATATTTTTTTCTGTTGAAAACCTTAATGATATTCAGGTTTGACAAAAATGTATTGCCAAATTAGTAAATGATTTTTTTTAATGGAAGTGAGAGACAGAGAAAGAAGCACGCAAAAATCTAGTACATTCAAGTGAGAATTATTGACTTCAGAAAATAGATTAAAAATAAGAGTAAAGTTTTAGCTTTTATGGGTCATGATGTGTTTAAAAGCTTACCTGACTTGTGCTAGTTCTTTGAAATATATTCATTATGACTGTGCAGGTCTTTCAAAATGTAACTTGAAGCAAAATTTACATGCTCTTGAATTTTAGCATGAAGATAAAAACCTGCAAGGATCATTTGGAAATCCACATGGAAGTTATGAACTTCACAAACCTTTATGCTGGTGAATTTCACCTATTTTGAATTCATTTATCTCCTCGGCTGCAATTTGCTTCCTCTGCAGGAACGGAACTAATGCTTTATCAGCTTAGAAGAGGCCATTGTTTTCATCCTGTCATTTGCCTTTAAGAGGCTAGATGCAATTGCCAGTCCTGTCTTCACTGCTGAGCTTTCTTCCAGCTCTTGTTCCGTGGGCAGAGTACATGGATTCCTATTCTTTTATTCAGGTGCTGCTGTGCTAGTTCCTTCTACCTCTAGGACTGATTGTTGTCTTAAAGACCATATGGCCCTTATAGGGAGTTGGGAATGTCATTGAGTTTGCATAATGCCTACAGGACTTTCTCTCTTTAAAAGGTGAAAGATGGCAGAGTGGGATCCTTTCCATTTTCGCTGCTTTGCAGCATGAGTCTGCAGGAGGAAGAGGGATCTTAATGTAGGTGGGATAGTCTGGTCCGATGAATCATTAGTGTCGCTCAGGATGGTGCATGAGTAAAGTCAGAACGGGCTCCTTACTAACCAAAAAGGAATCATGAAAATAAAGCAGTGATTTTTGGGAAGTAGGTACACTGTGACATTAGTAGATATGTTTACTATTTTCTATAGATGCTAATAGTGTCTGGAAGTAGAATCCTTCAATATGAAAACAAAAAACCACAAACCCTATCTTACAGCTGTGTCTGACAGCCAGCAGAAAATAGTACCCCGTGAATTTGTCTGTAGTTCTGACAGTATAATCTCTATCTTACTATTTTTTTCAGTTTGGCTGCCTTAGCAGTGTGTCAAGCTTCTAATATTTTCCTCATTCATTATCCAGACTTTTATCTTGCTACACAATAATAACTAGTTTAATTTCCCTTAGGCAGTTGTAAGTTTAGCTGTTAGGGAAGTGCAATTGGTGTATCTTCAGACCCTTTGTGGATGTCAGTATATTTTTCCCTCAAAATGCAAACTGAGAAATACGATTGGTATTTGGTAGAAAAAATATGAGGGAAATAGAAATGTTTCATTTCTACTTCTTTGATGCAATATTTCATATCTTTCATGTTGACTTAGCAAAATTGTTTATTGAATTTCTTTTCCAATGGGCAAACGTAAGAATACTTTTTCTAGAAATTATTGTAAACTGGTCTGAAATGTTGCGACAAAAGTTATAGTGGGGAGTTCTTTTGGACTGACAAAGCTAAAAGAGAAAGAACAATAGTGGGTTGGTTTGCCAGAAATGTCTTTCTGAGTGCCCAGGTTTCTTTTTCAGTGGCATGGAGCTGTACCTTTTAAGAAGGGGTTATCAGAGGTGGATACCCATCCCACTGGGCTTCTGTCTTTTAGCTAAGCCACAGCTGCAAGCAGATTTATAGTAAACTATTCTCTAAATAAATAGCAACAATTCTGAGCTACTGAATTACCTAGTTTGCTCATCTCTTTAGCCTTCATATGAGTAAACAATGCAGAAATCACTGCTGGATTGAGGGAAAGGGTGGGTGAAATGCAGTACTCCTCCTCTGCGTGTTTAATCTGCTCTTCTGACTACTTCCTTGAACCTTGCTAAAAAGGGGTTTGATTATTTATTTATTTTTGCCGTAGTAGCAGATTGCAAGTCACAAGATCAAGGTACTTATAAAAATCTCTGAGTTTCTGTGTGCTTGAAAGCCAAGGACAAACCTTCTTGATTTCCATGGACTACAAACCTCTCTATTGTGTGCCACTTTTACACTGCCAGAATATTACCTGAAGTGTCTTGTAGATATTCCCCATTTAAACCTGACTTTGACCTTTTATTATTTTCATTCCCATGACCTCTTTTCCCGTCTTGTCCAATTTGAAGGGTGTCGTATCTGTCTGGCACCAAATGGTGCCAGTACTCAGGAGCCTAAGTAAATGTTACAATATAAGAGTAGCTAATTAAAAATCTGTAGTGTTGACATCTGTTTAATGTATGCTGTTTTTCCAGAACTTGATAGCAGATCACCTTACAGTAGCAAGGGTCTGTCAGACTGTTTAAATAAAGTAATAATGAAGTACAGTGATACGGTTTTAAACTTGGAACTGTTCCAAATGGAGTCATAAAGTGTGCTAATTGGTTCTGCAAATTGGAATGTAGTAAAAGTCAAATTTTACAACGGTGACTATTATACAGTGGAATTAACGTGGCTACTCTAGAGGTTTAAAATATACCTTACCATTAAGAGACAAAGTCACAAGATTGTAGGAATTTTACTTGATCAACAGAGAGATTGACAAATCTGTTTTTATTGTTGAAGATTAAGATGACAAGAACAACTTAATTATATTTAGTTAAATGAGGGGAACGTACAATGCTATTTTTTGAACAAATTGGTAGTACCTACAGACTTAGTTAGGTATCATGTTAGAACACTGCCAAAAATTTAAATAATTATTTGAGTCACTTAAAATATAATTAATTGTTTGTTCTGCATCGAAGTTACAGAGCAACTAAAAATCATTAAATGCATTAAGTTAATCAGGGCAGAGATTACTGCTTTGACATTGTTGAAACATCTGTAATTTTTAAGATTATAAAACACAAGCAAAATCATTTTGTGCCAAAGTAGCAATCTCAGTGAAATGCATCAAAAAATGTCATATCTATTTAATATAGTTGTGTAAATTTTAAACCAAAACAAACTGTTAAAGGATTTCAGTGTCTACTTTTACTTGAGACACTGCATTTTCTGTGTTCAGTGCATCCAAAACTTTTGTCTACTGAAGTTTGGTTGGAAGATTTTTCTAATATTTCTGGGTTTTGATATTTCTTATTACAACTTAATGAAAATGACACTATTTTGCAATGTTTTCTGTATCTGCAAGATAATGATTGTTGGCATCTGTAAACAAATTGACAAGTCAGGAAGTCATGGTTATGGCAATCCACTATAGTAGTCTTGGCAGCTCAGATCACTGCCTACCCACTCGTGTCTTTTCTGACAATGGGAAATTCAGACTCAGAAAGAAAATGCAGACTACCTTTTACTGGACAGCTATACTAGAAGTGGTAGACAGGAAGGGTATACAGGGAGCATTTGGTTCATCCCCTGTTATACTCTGAGTCTGTTTTGATCTGAACTAATTCTCTAACATGAAATCCAGTGTTACTAGTTTAAATAAAGCCAGCTGTGTTCTGTCCAGTCTTTCCTGGTGGGTAGCTGAGCAGTATGGGGTGGAACAGAACTTTGATGGGTTTCACAGGATCTGTTCTCTGTAGAGGCATCTGCTACTAATAACCTGTTTCTGAATGTAGAGAAGCTGTCAGGTATGGAGAATCATGCTGGAGAAGGATAGCAAGGAGTAGATGCAAGCAAGAAGATTTTTTACTTGAAGTCTCTGAATTCTCCATAGCTGAAGTAAAAAAATTTAGAGGAATACAATTTAAAAGATGAATCATAAAAGTTAAAAAGAGACAAACACTGTATGCAGTTGTCTTCTTTAGTTTTACTGAGGCAAGTGGAAAGATAACGGTAATAGACAATTTCCCTTAATAATTCAATTGGAAACAGGTGCAACAGTTGAAGTATTTAAACTTCACAAAGATTGTTAGTTTAATATTAGTCAACAGCTGTAGAGTAATTGCCCCTTAAAATGTAGTTATAAAATTGTTGGCAACAATAACAGTTAGCCAAATCTATGACAATGTTGCTAATTTGATACTTGGATCACCAACAGTTGCTCAGAAAAGCAGGCTTTCCATTGATAATTGATTTTGTGGGTAGCTTTGTTGCAAAAACGTTATTGTTGAAATGACCAGGTAATAAAAGGTATTGATTTAGACTGCTAAATTTGGATAAAAACTTACCATTTTAATGTACTCAACTGTCAGTGTAATATGATATGAAAGGAAATCTTATGCTTAAGCCATTTTTTAAAAAACAAAATATTTGCATTTAAACATTGCAGAACTAAATAGAGGCATTGTAGAAGGAATGCGATTCCTATCAGATTTACTATCAGGAAAAGCTTCTATAAGTATGTGATCCTTAAAGTGTGCCAGGGTAGCATATACAAATATGTTAACATGGTCATGTGGGTACTGCCAGGAAAAAAAAAAAAAGGAGAGAGAGAATGAAATGCAAGTTTATTGAGCTGTTTGTTCAAAAGCATAAGCTTTAGAGTGTACATTAGTTTGAATTATGTAGTTAAAAAAAATTATGAAGGAATTCTGCAGGATGTCAGGAGAAAAAGCACATTGTCAAGACCTCAAATGTTTTTCAGCAATGGGATGGCTAGAAACTAAGTACAGAAGCTTATGTATTGGGGAGGGAAATGGAGCAGTAAGTGAGCATCTTACAGATTAATGCATCATAATCAACTAGTCCGTGTTCTCTTATTATGAACTGAAATCTATATTTTATATTGGGTAGTAGGAAAAAATTACTGACTGTGAGAGTGGTGAGACACTGGAACAGGTTGCCCAGAGAACTGGTGGATATCCTGTCCCTGAAAGTGGCCAAGGCCAGGCTAAATGGAGCTTTGAGCAACCTGGTCTAGTGAAATGTGTCCCTGCCCATAGCACTCCAGACAGATAAAGCCTGACCGGTGCTGAGTAGAGGGGTCAGCTGGCTCTCCTCTTGTTGTTGATGTGCTGAAGTACATTGTGTTGTTGTAATGTTTCTACAGTGAGATATAGATGATAAATTTTCTTATAATTACCTATTTTGCGTAAAAGAACTTTATAACCTTAGTTCTCAGTGTAACTCTTATCTAACTTGGTTTCCAAAACAAGGGCTATTTTCAGCTAAGAAATATATATCCTGCACAATAACTAGGTCATGAATGTGTGTGAGAAGGAAATAATGTGGTAAGTATAAAAATAAATTCATAGCACCTGGATTGGATGGTGACTGCTGCTCCATAAATATCTTCAACAAAAATCAACGTATTTCAGGCATAAGTGAAAACATACCTAAAAATTAAGAGAGTTGACCAAAGATAGAGCAGAGAAGCCTTTCTAACAAGAAAATATCTAATAAGAAAACACTGGAGAGGATACAAACTGCATGGCCTCACAATCCCACATCCCAGCACAGTTAGAAAAGTAAATAAAACTAGAAAGGAGTTATCACAGTGGCCAACATTAATATTTATTAAAAGACTCATTTCTAGTGGCATGGAATGGTTTTGTATTTCAGCAGCACTGGGGCAATCATCAGCGTTCTTGATAAATCAGACTAGGCAGCAGGGTCAATCTCCATTGTGATGAAGTCTGTTTGTACCCAAAGAAGCAAATGCTCCAGACTGTTTCTTTTACTTTATTGCTGAATCAGGAGTTGACTTTGGAGTTATTAGTGAGATGGGATTGTCTGAATTCTCTCCAGATTTCCCTTTAAAAGAATGTGGAACAATATAAGATGCAAACAGTGGTTTTCTGATACTTAAGGATGTTTTTATTAGCTCATAAACAGTTGAACAAAATCACCCTAAAAATAGTTGCCTGGCCTTGTACCAGTTATGATTTTGCTAATGTTTGGCACCAAATAGAGGGAAGGAACACAGGAAAAAGAGAGAAAACAAGAGCTGGGAGAGACAAAATTTCTAGTTGAAGAAAAAAAAGGAGAAAATAAAATCACTTTCAGAACTTAGTGTAGGAATAAAATTTGGAAATGCATTGCAGTATCATTTTAAGAATCTGAACTTCGCCATCATATATAATTTATTAGCTAGATGTGGGGTTAACTTTTTTTTACTATTCCTATGTACTCTGCATAGTATCAGATCAGAATTTATTTCAATGTGCATGCAAAAAGAATGTGAAAGTGAATCCACAGCTTTTTATTTTTTAGTTATTTCTTTTCAGTGTAGTAGGTAGTAAATTACAGGTCCAAGATGAGACATTCCTCTCTATGAGTGTTGATGTTCTTCTGTTTCATTGGGATTTTTTCCTTCTGAAGGAGAGAGGTTACTTTTGTGGCTGACTCATGATACTGACATTATTGATGCTGCTACATGCTTGTATTGGACACCACATCAGTGGCCTGTTTATAAAGTATGTGTGTATATATATATATGTGGGTTACTTTTCTAGTAGATTTTGCCTTTGTATTATATAGGTCAACCCCCACCCTTTTTTTTAAAATGTATTTTCCCTTTGTTTTCAGATACACCTTATATACTAGGTAACACATATGGCTCATTTGTGGTTTTATAAATTTGCCTGATTGATATATTCAATCCTATTTAGCTTAGTCAGTGAGGAGATCTCTTTTTTTATTTATTCCCCCTCAAAACAAATGCTTTACTGACAGAAACTTAGTAATTGTTCTGAAATTGGGTGGACAGAATCATCCATACCCTTTAGTTCATGTCAACTTTTGGTCCTTCTTTAATCAATATATTCAGCAGTAATATAAGATGAAGTGGTGAGGTCTGCACTGGCCAGTCTACAACAGTTCTGTACATGGAATTTGTAACATTGAGAATTGACTTTGTCCCAGTGTGGAATGTTTAAAATAAATTAACTAAAAGATTTATTTGCACTGCCGAAAATTNAGAATGTCAGGAATCTTCTGTGACTGCTCCCATTGTGAAAATCTAATTTTTTATACTTTTGAGTTTTTTTGCAAAGTCACATTTGCATGTAGACTGCCCAAATAACAAAAGGTTTTGAATTCATTTTTTAAATTATAAAATAGTCTGTAATAAACTGCGGTTTACTACCTGCTTTTCTATTGTTTATTGCATGTTTTTCCATCAAATACTTGGTAAAATATTTAAATTTAACTCAAAATAGTAACTTTCCACATCAACTCATGTAATTTCAAATATTTATTCAGTAAGTTTGTGTCCTTCAACAAATGGAAAAAAACAAGCTAATTTGTCCCAAAGCATCATGCAGCACAGTGCTCAATCTGAGAACATTAGAAATACTTGTTCAGAATGCAGGGCTCAGTTAAGCTGTACTATTTACTAGGGTCTAGGGTTTGTCGTCAAGAATTAAAATCCGTATTTTCAGTTAACCCTTATGAAGAAGGTGTTAAAATACATGCTGTTCTTGTTCAGGAGAATGTGTGCTGCTTTGTTTCCAATCTAATGGAGGGAACTATTCTGGAAGTGCAGTTTCAACTTAAAGTACTTATTCAAGGAATGAAAAAACATTCCTTCTTTGAAAAAAATTAATAATGATGCTATTAAATAAAAGAATAATATTAATGTATTAAATAGAAAATTATAAATATGTCCGTTTAGCCTTCCCCTTCCCCCCTGAAGCATCAAATAATATTCAAATTGTGTGCTACCAATGCTGTCCATTAACAGAGAGACATTAAAGAGCATGGTTTAGATATTTGGAGTTTGGGTGTTGGGTTTGTATTTTAACTTTTATTTTTTGGGTGATGGTGGTGGTGGTGATGTTTTTCTTCAGTTTGTCATGTTGAGGTTTTTTCCTGTTTTTTGTTTTAAGTGAACAACTAAAGGTCACTGTAGCAATAAATTAGTTTGTTCCCACAAAACAATTTGAACAGCTAACTCCTTGCCTTCCTCTTTTCGTTCTGTACTTTCCAGTTATTCATACAGTACTTAAGCACAGCCAGAAGTCAAACAAAAAGGTCACTACCTGGGTTACTTTTGTTTTGGTCCGCCATCCAGTCTGTCATCCTGCTGCATTACATTCTCAAAGTTAGCCTTTCTATTGACAGGCATATTGATTTCCTGATTAATGTACCTCTGCTTTATTGGCATTTACCACAGGAGGCATAATTTTAATGTTTCTGTGATCAATAGCTCCATCAACACCAAGAATTCCTACTGTTAGCTTGCACAGCTCTAACTATGAGGAGTTGTATATTTCTTGATAAATACTACATGGAAGTTGTAAACATTAGAAAAGTGAAGAAAATTGATGTTCTCTGTAGATTCCTATTGTATTTCAGCCCTAGGAGAGATTGCAAAAACTTTCAAGAAATTCTCTACAGGAAAGGCAACCAACAGGCTGGGCTGGAATACAAATGTATGGGAAGTAATTACTATTAGAATTCCCATTGTGTAGTCCCATAAGAAAAATTACGGCTTTTATTTAGTTTTAGTTTAAGAAATGATGTTTTAAATACCTTCGTTACCTTCATTATAGGAAGGGAATTCTGTAGCTCTCATGTATGTTTCTAGACTTGGACCTGTCCATAAATTACACAAAGTACCTGAAGGCATCTACTTAAAATGTAGCAGTTTTTGGCTTGGAATTGTAACAGACTTTACAATCTCCTACTTGCTGTCAGATAATTTCTTTTCTTCCTTCTGCCTGCCCACCTGCCCCGTTTCTGCCTGAAAACCAGAGAATGAAGAGACTGATTTTTTTTTTTTTCACTCAGATAAAATAGTAAACATAAATTGTCACTTTTCGTTAGGCTTTGAAATTAGATAATGGTAGAATGACAATAAAATTTCTGATAAATGGCACAATTTATCTAAGTATTTTCCAGATTAGGTTTTTTCATTTCATTATAGTTTAGATTCCCCTGTGGTTAGCTAGTTTCCTATATGATCTAAAGGAAGTATTTCAATGGCTTTTCTTGGTATCTGAGTAAGTGCTTGTCTTTGAATGTTCTCCTGAGGAGCAAAATTTTGTATGAATGCCCTGGTTAAATCAGTGGTGGGTTATCCTTACAGAAACAGGAAAATGATGGTTATTTATCAGGTAATTTACGCATTAGAAAACTTACAGCCTATTCTTTCAGTCAGGGATCAGAACAAAGGCTACATGTCTTGAGAGACTGAGTTCCCACCATTAACTGAGAAACAGAAAGATGAAGTGAAAGCTATTTCAAGTTTCCCATCTGCAAAAAAAGCGGGTATTCTTCCCTAAATTTTTTGTCAATAAAGACTAAAATAGTTCCAAAAATATCCAATAGTTTCTAAGCTCACAATTCAAGTGTTTTGATCTTTTGTTACAATTTTCAGAGGCTATAGTGTTTATCACCTGCTTCCAGCATTGACATATCCCAGTGGATGAAACTCTAAAGCAAAAAGAGCCTTGGTGTGATGATGAAATCCACTAAAATTAGAACATGAGGTTCACTGAAGAATGTGCCAGTGACGTGCAACTAAATCCTGTGGTGTGTGGAACTAGAAAGAAATGAAGTCGGTAATGAAGGTTTAGTTAGGCATTAGTTTCCCATATTTGTCCATGAAACTATCTTCAAATATGTCTGTGTTCCTGAAATAATTCACCAACCTGATGTCATACAAATCTACAGATATCTTTGCCTCTGAAAGCATGGAACAGTAGTGAATATTTGGCTAAAACAACAATAGAATATTATAAGTAAGTTAGACTCCTGATATCTACCTCTGTGGTTGGTTCTAATAGAATATTAATTGTTCCACTTGCAGCAAGCTAGTTCGAGTCATAGCTTTCAAGCCATTGTTTTAACTGCTGGAAACTCTTTAAAGCCACAGGGATCCCTGAGGGGATGCTCATGCTGCCTTTTATGTCAGTGACTTTGGGTCCCAAGTTGTGTTTCTTTCCCTGCTTCCTTTCTGAGGTTTTGCTGATTTATTTTGCATACTGTTGGACTCCTAGTTTTTCCTAAGAGTCTGTCAGAGGATGGCACTTGCCTTCCTAGCAGGCCACAGTAGGGCAAAGGGGCACGGCAGTTGATGAAGGACCATGTAGATGATCTGTCGACCCAGACTCCAGTGCAGGTTGGGCTTTTTAGGTTCACTGAGGGAAAGTGTGAAATTTAAGCTTTAAACTGAAAGACTGTAAGGCCTCAAATGCTTACTCTGATTAGATGTTTTGTTCAAATTTTGTGTTTTCTCTATAAACTGTATGAGCATATAAACATTCATTACCTAATGAACTGAAGTGTGTGTGTCTGTGTACATTTGTGTTTTTGTTAAGTAAAGAGCTCTAATATATAAATCTTTACCTGAAACAGTAACGTAGAGGGATGGATCTCAGGTTTCAGGAAGAAATGACCCCTTTTGGCCTTAGGCATCTTATTCAGCTTCTTGTGATTTATATTATTCTTTGTTACATAAAGATAATTTTATCTCCATTTGATTCTGGAAAAAAATCTTTGGTATGTACAAAATTAATATAAAGGGTTTTTTTCATTGTTTAGCTTTACCCCTTTTTTATGATATCACTTCAACACAGGTACCAATGACAAAGATTTAACAGAAGAAACAAATTCCCTTTTTTCCCCCTTACACTCAGTTCCAGCAGAATTCAGGAAAAACAGTACTTAGGCTTCATTTTAAGGATTGGTAATTTATCCATCTACTAGCCTCAGGGTTCTCTACAATTCTGCTTTCAGATTTTTCTCATTCTTAAGCAATCACTATAGCAACCTAGAGTTATCTGATGAGCAGTGCGCACAGAGGGCAGATACTTATACATGCAGCATAAGATTAAGAAAAAAAAAAATAGAGCCAAGTGGACCACTGAGGTACTATATTAGCCTGTCACACAGAAGATCTGAGTCCAAGCTGCAGTTTTTAACTTCATTAGCAGGGACAAATTTTTTGAGATGTCATCCCCCTTATTAGAAATTTCAACTTGATTGGTGGTTTGCCTATAAAGTTATCTCTGGCTGAAATAGCAGCGTAGCCGGTGGATTCTTTGATTTCATAAGAGCTGTATGAAAAATTTATCAGGTTTTAAATACTGTGTATTTACTTTTATTTGTAAGTATTGGGGTGGCACAGGTATTTTAGGGGTAAAATTATGTATTCCTTTTGACAGCTGTGTTTAGCCAAGAAAAGATGTTTAGGGACAAAGTCAGACAAGGAAAGGAAAGCTTTAGATAAGATTTAGATAAAGACCTAGATTTGAACTTAATAATCCACAGGCTCTAACAGACTATGTCAACCTTTGAAACCCACAGTACCATAGTACATGAATTCCAATGAATCAGTTCTTCAGTCTTTATTCGTGATGATTAGTCCTTAACTGAATATTAATTGTGATGAAAGACTGCTTTGGAATGGAATAGTATCCAAAGAGCAAAGCAGTGCTGTGCATCTCAACCCCAGATCTGTGGAGTTAATGAAGCAGTAACAGGCTGGTGTATGAATGGATCACTTCAAGAAAAGGTGCACCTAATTCATCTGGTGGGTACTCCTGTGGTTTTGTCTCTGTTCAGGAAGGATGTAGTATTTTAATTGCTTGCTTTTCTTTCCCTCTTTCTTCTCCTATTGGACAATACAATCCCTGTACATCCCAGGTTTCTTCTTACAACTCTGTACTGATTAGCTGACTTTCTATATCGTTTGTGCCAGTGAGAGCAGAACTGAGAGCAGGGAGAGGTCAGTGCACAGCCACTCTACACTTTCACTTCAATGCATAGCTTTTTATAGTCAAGGATTTTGGTTTCACATGTCTTATTAGTTGCAAAAGAAATGCCTGAAAACTTCTCTATGATATGTGAAAAGAAAGAGGAATTTTAACTTGCTTCGTGTGCTGGTTTTGACCAATACAGACCCTCTTGTCTCTGTGGTGCTAATTCTCTGTGCAGCTGGAAAGTTCAAAGAGCACATTTTCACTTGTTACTGTGAAAGAGGGGATGTTTTAAATAGTGCTTTTCAAGAAATGCCTTTTAGTTACTTTGATCATGGTTGCTAGAGCTCTGCCTGTACACATGCCTCGATTGGAAAGTAAGGTTAATTGCACCTCATCCTTCACCTTCTAAATAGACATTATATTTACATCAGTTTGTACTAGTATTTCTACCAAGGAAGGTAACTGTATTCTTCAGCTCAGCAGTTGTCAATTTTCTCTTTTATATCCTCACCGCAGGCTCTACAAGAGCTAAGGAACTTGTGAAATTCTCAGTTTTCTGGAGGGGCAATGCATGCAGCTGCCTGTATTGGGTCCTATTGTCAGTGGAATGTCCAAGCTGGGTATTTGCTTTGTAGTTCATGAGATGGGTGCGTGAATTCCAGTTAGGCCATCCAGAGAATTGGGATCAGAAGCTCTACTTCTTTTCAGAGCATGTGAGGCCCTGCTAGGTGCTTTTCCTACAGCGTGCAAATGTAGTGTCTCCCACTCCTGGTGTCCAGCATGGATGATTGGCACATGGATCAGGAGGAGAAGACAGTAGGCAGTTCACTATGAATGATTTAGCAAGTGGCATTCAGGAAGAGGTTATGGCAAGGAAACAAGAAAGTGGAACTTGAAAGGTATATTATTGACAACTTTAGCCGCTGTTTTTCTTCTTACCTTGAGCCTTAGCTATATGCTGTCCTGCTTGTTCAAAGCCTGACCTTTGTTTCCCGGTTTTGTCCTGCAGACCTGTAAGGAGAAGAGGGTATGTTAATCTAGTGGAATTTCTCATCCATGAGCTCTTTTGACAAAAGCTGTAGAGCAAGAAGCGACTATGTAAAACTACTTGCAGAGGTAGGGGAGTTAGGAGTGCCTTGGCTGTAGAAGGAAAAAAATAGTTATTTACCCAAATAAGGCTAGCTTTGCCCTGTGTTTCAGGCAAATTTCATGGTGGAGAGACTGTCTAATTCATGTCAGTGGTATGACTGTGCCACGTCATGTTTTGCAGGGATTTAAATAGTTGATTGAATAAAGTAATCAGTTTAAAGTAATATAAAGAAGCTTTGTTCAGAACTGTTAGTTCCTAGGTATTTTATACTATACAGAGTTTAAGATAAAAGTCTCAAACCAGTTCTGTAGCAAGGACAAAATTAAGCTAGAAGTATGGCAATTTCAGAGTAAGATCTTTACCTTTAAAACCTTTGAAACTAAGGTAGAAAATAATGGGTTATCAAAATACACCCAAGCAGTTATTTGCAGCATTTACAACCCTCCACCCCTCACCCTGAACTAAAATCTGTACACCAAAAAGCCCATCTTACTAGTAAAATATAATTTCTTTTTCAAATCTAAGCAACGGAGTAAGACTTAATGTTCTTCTGAGACTTCTTGATCCCAAGTTAATAGCGAGAATTTGAACTGCTGGGAATGGCCTGGTTTATATAAAAGTAGCTTTATTCTTCTCTACTCTATTTTAAAACAACAGAACGATCTCCTCAGGCTCTGCTTTCAGCCTGGTTACCTTATGCTTTTAATTGAACATATGAAATCAATATCAATTTAGCAGAGATCTCAGAATCTATGACTTGAACAGTAGGTATCTGGTGTGAACAGTAGGCATTTGGTGAACAGCCTTTTAAGGGTACATGCTAGAAGACTAAATGTTTTTAAAACAGAATGCAACAAGCTGTAAATGCTCTTATGAAATGGTGGAGAGAGAAAGGGGTACTTGTTCGTTGGTGGGGTCAGTTTAGACTTCTTTTTCTGCTGAACTTTGGTTCTCAGTCTTTTACCTTTGCAACTGAAATTGCTGTGGAAACCTGTAAGGATAAACAATGTTGAAACTTTCAAGCATGATTTAGTGTTACTAAGGTAACCAATTGTAATTAATTTTAAGCACCAGCTGGCTTGTGATGAGCATGAAAACTGACAAAGGCGCTCAGAAGGTCTGTTTCTCATTTTCTTAGCTGCAGTAATAAGAATATGAGAAAATTCTTCAAATGAAGTATCTAAAGCAGCAAACCAAGGCACAGCTTTGATATTGGTCAGTTAAAAAGATACCTGTTACCTGGTAGAAGAGACCAACCCACACCTTGCTACAGCTTCCATTCAAGTAGTTGTAGAGAGTGATAAGGTCCCCCATGACTCTCCTCCAGGCTACACAGCCCCAGCTCCCACAGCCACTCCGTGTAAAACTTGTGCTCCAGACACTTTCCCAGCTTCATTGCCTTCCTCTGGACATGCTACAGCACCTCAGTGTCTTTCCTGTAGTGAGGGGCCTAAAACTGAATGCAATACTTGCTGCAGCCTCACTGATGTTGAGTATGAGGAACTTGATGGGCAATAGAGTCTGGCTAAAAAAATATGATCATTTAGGATCATATTTTCAATTTTTTCTTTCATCCTATAGCACTAGAATTGTTTACTTTCGTTGCTAGTTTTTCTTGCATCATTGTTATTGTATAATTCCTGGACTCTGTCATCTAATGTTTTGGACAGTCATAATGAATTAGAAATACAGAATAGTTCTCTTTGAAATAATAAAGCATAAAAAGAAGACGGCTTTAATAGTCTTAGTGTCCGATTAAAAAAAAACAGAGAAGAAAGTAGACTGCCCAAATATTTAGAAATTGAGCTAAGTTACTGACATGGTTTGATCATTTTTCTTTCTAAATGTCAGCTCTGGTCTGGAGAGCTTGAGTTATTCTATGTGATGGGGTAGTACAACGTCAAAGCAATCACAAGTGGAGTGCTTTTGCCTTCATTTTTAAAAGAAAAGTTATTCAAAGCCAAAAAATTGCCAATACTTTTTGTGAAAATAAGTATCCTATCTTAAATTAAGAAGTTATTAAACTCAAGTAAGTAAAATTGCTCAATTTTTCATTTGGTTTTGATCCTGATCTCTTTAATCACAACTGAAAGCTTAAGATTAGTGAAAGCTAAAACATTACTTCTGCTTTAAAGGAATGTCTTTGAAAAATAATTTAATTTCTCAGTCCTACAAATGCAAGCAATGCTGTACTGGGTGTATATGTGTCCAAGTCAAAATTTAGAGTTTCAAGTAGCTGAAAGTGAATCAGCATGGCTACTGCTATAGCCCTGTGCAAGACGTGTTATAATCTGTTTGGATGACCCTGACTCTAACCTTGTTTATGCTGGAGTACATCCACAGGAAACTAATGAATGATACTAAGGCTATGGAAGACAGTGAAATTAGAGCTGAATCATTCCATAACAACTGAGATAAAAATCTGTCCTAGGTATATTGTTTCACTTGGCACAGTATGTCCCTCATGAGCCACATTTCTCTTGTCTTGAATTTGTCAGTAGAATTTTAGTAGTGGAAAGTTAATTTACACAAAATGGTGGTTTTTCAGTCAAGAAGTAATTGCAAATACTTGTTCCATAGGCGAGGTCACAGCCTGAATATATGGGACTAGAGGTTACTGTTTATTGTCTGACGCAGAGCGTCCTCTTAGGTGAGTGCTGTGCACATCCTGTGGTTCTCCTTCAAAGGCAGACTTGGATGTCTCAGGCAGAGTCTGGATGGTGTCAGGCAGTCTGCACAAGCCTGTCTAACTGATGCCTCTGGCCACTTACATGTCTGGCTGCATTCAAACTTAAAGGGAGGAATTTTGCTGCGTTACTTTCTTCCTTCTTTGATGTGTTTGTTCTCACTATTGTGAGAAAGGGATGCACTCTCCTTAAAACACTTTATCCTCATTACCTTGAAGAGGGGGAAAATGTAATATTTTTATCTATATCTCAGCTGTCCTTTGTTCTTGGTACATTTTCAGGGCAGCAGCCTGGAACTGATATAATTCTTAAGGGTTTTACTGCTGTCAGAGTTCTGAATGACAATAGTAAAACAGATCCATCTTATTGGTTTCATTCTGCTCTTATACTGAAATGTAGAAGCAGTATCAGAAGCACTTATTATTAATCTGCAGTATTACAGTTCCTTCTCCAAACCTGTGTCACAAAGACCATCCTGGGATTAAAATCTTTGAAGTTGGGGAACTTTCTATTGCTGCAGGTCAGCAGAGTGAGTTCACCTCTGTGCCACAACAACCCAAAATTCAGAAAAAGGATGTGCAGGAGAAAGAAAAAGTTCAGCTTTTTTCTTTGTATGCTCAATTTTGCTTGTAAGGCTTATGGTTAGTTGGGGTTTTTTGTTGTTTATTTTTTGGGAGGTTTATTGTCCAGCTACAAATCAAACTCGCTTTCAAAGCGTGTTTCTAAATCGAAGTATTTTGTGCCTATTAGCTAATTATGCTTTCAGAGCATGAAAACTTTGAAAACTATATATTTATTTTGAAAAGTGTTCTCATCAGAAGTTGATTTGTCTTATAATTAATTGCTTCTGCAACTCCCACATTTTATTTTTGCTGTGAATTTAGAGAAATAAGAACTGCTTGTTCCAAATAAAACTGTGTCTGTACAGACAGATAACTTGCCAGAATACCGTTGGAATATCATTTGCCCTTAATATCTAATCGTTTCTTTGTTCAAAAGTATCTGTTTCCTGACTTACATGAAACTGGTGTTAGTTTTCTTATTCGTCTCTGGTCATTTAAGGGAAAAGTGGAACCCTACTAAACAAATTTTAATTCTTTTGTCCACAATTATAAACTGACATGGAATAAATCAGTGTTAAATGTATTTTTTAAAGTCAAGTGATGTTTATGCATTCATTGAAAAATTGGCCTTCAAATCTCACTAGCAAAATGCAGACCTCTGATGTAACAATGAAATACAGTCAGCATATGATACATGTTGTATTTTCTGTAATGAATTATTTATAAGGGCAGGTGGATTTTTAATTATTTTCAGTGCTACGTTGTGTGAAAGTTGTCTGTGAGACTCCATGTGGTGGCTAAACAAAGAATTGAGAAACTTCTAAAAAACTTTGAAGGATAACATTTGAGGGCTGAGAGCATTTGTAGCCCCAGGCTATGTCATGGAACAGCCACTGGATTAGTCTGCCTCAAAATCCACAGCAGAGCTTTAAAGAATTGTTATGGGAGTATTCAGAGGAGCAGGGGGGAAGGCTTAGAAGTGTTTGACTTCTGGTATTTCGGCATACGTACAGGATAAAAGGCATTAGATCATTACCATATCTAAACCAGTTTCATTTTTATGTTACAAAATCTCTTTGGATTTTTATAAAAGAAATGGGGATGAAAAGATCGAGACTGGGATAGTGGGTGGATAGAACCATTCTATTTTAATATTAGAACATTCTAGGAGTAGGACATAAAACTGTTTAGGAATGATTTTTTAGTTCAGGAATATGTCCACATGTAATAAAGAATCTTCAATGGGTTACTCACAAATTTAATGACACATACATGATAAAATCACACATACATAAATGACAATATTAAGTTTTATTATCCAGATATTATTTCTGTCTCATTAATCCATGCCACTGAATTGCATTTTGTCCATATTTTGTCAGTTCAGTTTTGAACTTAATCCTGGCAGCATGGTCTCTGTCACCCATGGGGCTTACTCTCAGTAATTGTTTCTTAATAGCCCTCACATTGAAGTTATTTATTGCCAGCAGTTGAAATTAAGGGTAGTGCCTCAGCCCAAGAGAAACAAAATTTCCAAATTAGAGGCTCAGCACCTTTCATTTCTCAGGCAGCCTTTACATCAAATGCTCTTAGAAAGCCAGTGGGAGACATTTTAGCAATTTAGGTCTTGGTAAATGATTTTAAGTTTATTAATTCAGTTTTAGTAGTAAAACGCTGCTTAAAATCAGTTAGTATTTTAATGTGTATCTGGAACAGGAGCATGAATAAGGGAAGATGCTGTGCAAGGCTGCCTGGCTGGTTTTTCTGCATCCCTTTGCTCTCCCCTTCCCTTTGCTCTATCCTTCGGTGTCACTGGTATTTCTGTCCACTGCTGTTTCGGAAACAGGAGATCTCTGTGCTTGTGTTCTAGAAGAGGTTGAGGAAAAGTATTCCTGCCAGGGACTGTTGAAGTGTAATGAAGTCTAGTCCTAACGTGAAACTGCTGTTATACTGTTGTGGTTGGTTGGGATTGAAATGTGTAGCCTCGCAGCAGAGTAACAGTGTGTTGCCATTGCAAGCCACGGGTCCAAAGCATTGTCCTAAATTTACAAGGCCCTTGGGCTGAGGCTTCTCAGATTTTGTCTGTCTGAACTCATCTTGACTTTCTTGGAGCTCTTTTTTTTTTTTCTTGAACTTGCTATTACAACAATTTTTCTTCTGACCTGGTGGTTGTGCCTGATTTGTTTTACCTATGCGTGTCTCTGCATGGTTCAAAATTAGTTTTCATATAGATAATAGTAACAAATAGATGTTCTGTGTAAAATAAGATATTTATAACTCTAGATTAATGCAGAAATGCAGGGCTGGTATTACACTAGAGGTCTTAAAACCGAGCATAGGAGATGCAGTGAAATGGAGTAAAAGTAGGGGATGAAAGGAGACGGGACACAAACTAACACTGAAGTCCTTTGAGAAGGAAATGCAGCTATGGGAATTGGACAAAATCGGCTTCAGAAATAGTATCTAACCTATGTAAAGCCCACTGTATGTAGTAAATCTCTGTAAACCATGAACTTACAGACCAATGAGCAAAATGCAACATGTAGAATTGTATTAGGAAACATACAGAAATTACCCCAGTCATATCCTGTGACTAAAAACAAACCATCAACATTGTATTCCTTACTGTACATGTGTTTGTAAAGAAAAATTTTCCTAGGCATAAGCATTGCAGTGTCCATGTGCTCCTGATGTCCTTTGGTCAGCAGAAAGGCCAAATACCCACTCAGAAGGGACCTTGCTATCAGTAGCGAGATAAACTTGAGAGATACAGAGGGACAAATTGCCGTTGTTTTATAAACATGAGAGACTTTTCTCTCTGCTCGTTAAATATTCCTATATAAAATGTATACTTTTTCAGGTAGGCCTAATAGGCTTGGAAAGATATCCATAATTCAGAGCAATATGTACACTTAATAAATTGTTTCTTAGGTTGTATCTATAGTGATGGGATTTTTTTTCCAGATGAAAGTTAAGGTCCAAATGAGGTAGTATTTTTTTCAAATGGAGAACAATGCTGTTTGAAAGGTTTGCTTGCATTGGCTGAAAGGGAAACCATTTCAGAAGACTGATGAGTTATCCCACCTTTCTGTGTGATGGACAGCATGCCCTTTGCAGTTAAAGGCTGGGCCTTAGCGCAGGAAGTGCTAGTGTAGGAAACAAGCACAGAGAGCCAAGCTGGTTCCTGGGCTTGGGGTCTGGTGTAGGATATGGTACATCTGCTTGAGCAGAGCCCTCCTGATGGAAATCTTGGAAATGTTCCTGATTATCTTGTTTCCCTGTGGCTTGGAGCTCCATGATAGTGAAGGAAGATGGGCCTGCTTGTAATGCTTTTACAAATTCTGGTGGAAACTGTTTTATTGTAGAAACGTCTGCAAGGTCCACATTAATCAGAGAATCAAGGAAGGGCAACTTAGTAATTACTTGAGTTATATGTATGTATGTGACAGGAGATGAATCAATGCTGCGCTGGGTCTACAGAAATACCTGCTGAGGGGGATGAGCTTTCGGGGTGGTGGGTGGTGCGGTATTTCTTTGTTGTCTAATACTACAGGCATAAGAGCAGAGTGGAATGGGCTGGGAGAAGGACATCTATGAGCACTGAGGACAGAGGGACTGTAAATAGCAGCAGAAGAGGAGACTAAGAGTGAAAGAAAGAAATATTGATAGGAAGCAGAAATGAGAAAGAGAAAATTCTTTTTAGTATCTATTTTTCTCTAAAATAAACATGTCATATGTACATTAAAAACACATTAATTTATACTCCAGGGATTACTGCTAAGTGTTAATATCTACACGTGATGTTGCTAATCTATCTCCAACATCTTCCTTTTCATGGAGCAAGAACTGTAATGCATTGTTTTACTTTATTTACTAGACACTTTGGAATATATTATAGATAATGGATTGTGAAAAAAGAGTGCTCTATGTTAAAGACTGTGAAGTTTTAGGTCAGCAACTCATCAGGAAAAGTTTTGTTATGTATTTGCTATGACTATTTCTTTCTTTAGATAGATGCTAAAATATGTCTACAAATATTCTCAAAATAATGAGGAAGTGATAATGCTGAAAATATGCAGCCAATTCAAAAGGTTTCTGTCTGAAGAGTGTGTTTTCCCTGTGTGTCATGGCAAGCTTTTTCCCCAAGGCCACTGTTTTGGACAGAATGTTTGACCTCTCCTGCAGAAGATGGGTTTTAAATGTGAATCAGTTACATATGCTTCTTTCTGGTTTCTAGATGTAAAAAGAGGTTACACGTTTTTCCTAACGTGATGTAAAATTCCATCCAAACAGGAAAGAACTTTTAATGTCATCATATTTCATCCCCTAATACTGCAAATTTCGTGTCATGTAGTTCCTTTCATTAATGTAGTGAGCTGCATATTTAAAACAGTCAGTGATGTCTTAAATGCACGTTATATAGATTTTGCTATCGCTTTTTTAACACTTTTGGTATAGCTTGCTAATGTCTTTAGCCTGTTAGTACCTCTGTTGAAGATTCCTGAGATATTGTTTAATATTTCTCGCCAAGAATTTCAAAAGATAGAGATTTTTAGCAAAGCAGAGAACATCTTGTTTGAAGAGACTGTAACTGGAAGAACGTAACAGGTACATTTTTTTACATACCCCAGTCAAAACTACCCAAAGAGGACTCAGAAACCTTGAAATTGTTCCAAGCAGAACAGAGGACCATGACAAGGTGAGGGTGGGGAGGCAGAGGTGGTTTTTTTGAGATGCCTGTCTCAGTTCAGGAGTGGGATGTCCCATGGGATGGACGGTTTTGGGAAGTGGGTGTAACAGTTGATGTAATGTTAGATATTATAGTATAAAGCTATAGCACCTCTGTAACTTGGGGTACATACTTTGGAAATGATTCCTACACACTCAGCATGCTGTAAATAAAGAATGCTTTTGCTTTCTAATACTTAAGAGTGTCAGTGTTTTTTCCAGCCTTTTTAGACATCATTGATCTAATAGGATTTTTCTCATTTCTAGCCTACACAGCAAGCTAATAAGTGTTTGTTTTGTTTTTGTTTTTTTCTTTTGTTAACATTAGCCTTTAGCATCAAAGTAGTTCTCAGAGTGCTTTATGTCTTGGCTCTATGTGTACAAATTCTTTTGTTCAGATGTTTGTATTTAACACCCCCTTCCCAAAACCAACCCACCAACCAAAAACCCACTTTATTTTCAGCTTGTTGTGTTCCTGTTTAGTCTTTGGGTCTTGTTCTATACCAATTCTAATTTAGGTACTTCTTTCTTGAAGGCGTTTTATGAGTGTGTTACACGTTGATCCAGAATGTCTCATACGATTATATTATTTTTCTTGTTTGATGTGTCCTAAGGTCATATTGGATTCTCTTGTGTCTGTATCACAGTTTCATCATCAACTTTCCTTTCCTCCATATCCTTTCTTCAGATGCTTTCTATGCATGAATTTCAAGTTAGCCAAGAAATTTACTTTCTTTTTGTACTGTTGAATTTTTGTACTTCTCCTACTGCAGTCCTCAAGATTTTCATCTCTCTGATAACTTCATCTTCCTCTTTATTAAAACCAGTGTTGCTCTCTCCCTCATGTTTATGTCCATGCCATTGATAAGAGTTCTAAATGAAATACTTCGAGAGTAATCCTTGAGGAATTTAAAATAATCTGTTTCTTACCAGATGTGTTCCCTTTCACTGCTGTCATTTTGCTTCTCCCTTCATCTCCTTAATTCCTTTGCGTGTTTTAAATTTGGCTGCTAATCCTTGCTTTCTGACTTTAATACAAGCTCTAATGTGACACCATCAGTAATGTGTTCCTGAAATCCTGTTAGATAAGATTCTCTTTGAACCTCACTTGTGTTGTATTGAAAATCTATTGAAGAAAAGCTGTCAGGTTAGCCCAGCATGATCCATAGCTGCTAAAATCGTATTGAGCTACATCATGCTTTCCAAGTTGAACTAAATTTTTAAGTAGAGTTGCTGCACGGTCTTGAAGACAATTTCTTGCACAGTGAATGTTTTGGGTTGTTGTTGTTTGGTTGGTTTGTGTAGGGTTATTTTGGAGGGGAGTGATGGTATTTTTGTCTGAGCCTGTATTTTCAAAGGGGCAATAGCATTAATGGAAATTAGCTCCAGGAATAGAGGCATTGCAGACTGCAAGGCTCCTGAGTGTCAAAATTAATTTGTGCTGGAAATTAGATTTTAGACTACTAATAACAATGCTAATCCACTTAAGTATATCTAAATAAACCTGAGGTTTACTCATATTAAATAATACTGGATTAGGATCTTTTTTTTCCCTATGTGTAGTACTAGTGCCCGAATGAAATCCAACAGATATAACTGTAAAGGCAGAATTTCATCTGTTTAAGTTTCATCTGAGCCTTAGGATGCTATAGGGACAGCACTTCTGGAGAATTTAAAATTTTGCCAAAGGTCAAGGAGCTTTTTCGCATCCATAGCACACTTCCACTCGATGTAGTGAAAGTTGTCATAATAATGTCAAGAAAACCTAGAAGTCACACTTAGTGTTTTAAAATCCTTGCAGTTGAAGGAGAATGTTGAAATTATTCCTGGAAGTTTTCTTCTTCCCCCCACCCCTGCCCTTTCAGTTTTCTTTACACACTGTGCCATTGCATTTGTCGCTCAGTGTATATATTTCTAGCTTAAGTTAGAGCACACAAAGCCAAGGATATTTAATTGCAGAAGATTTTGATTCTATGTAAACATTAATTTATTAATGCATGGCAGCATTAAGTAATATGCTGAGTAAGAATAATTGATGGAAAGTGGATTTTAATTGTATTCTTTAACTTTCTGGGAAAATGCTGCTACTTACGCAATGAACCAATGTCAAGCCCATGATCATGAGATACTCCAGAAAGGTTTGTGCTGAGTACTTCATTACACTATACATTATATATTCTATGAGGTGGAATTTAGGAAGGGAAGCAACTGTGAGTAAATCATTTGTGTCTCCTACAGTATTTGGTCAAATAGCTGTCACTGACCAGGCAGTCATTTCCATGGGGAATGTGCACATACAAAGAAAGAACAGTGCAATGTGCTGTCGGTCAAAAAATCAGCGCGCTTCACTATGGCCCACTGTAGTTAGTATTGCATTTAGCATCCCTGTCATGGAATTTTGAACAATTTTACAGACTTTTGAATGCTATGAGCTATGAATGCTAATTCATTTAGAGAGCTTGAACTTAAACCAATGAATTTGTCCTTTTTTTCCCAGAGTTTAGAAGTAAGAAGTGACATGTTTAAAACTGTAGTTGTAGTGACTGCTGTATAAGCATTTTTTACAACTTTTATGTAGCTGACTTGCCTTTAGCTTGGTATTCTAAGAGGTAGATTAGCAAATAGTATTTCAATTTGAACTTGTGTTTATTGCAGCTGGCTCTGGCACCCGATATACCGTGAATGGATCCCATTGAAAAGGTGGGATACCTGCAAAATTAACTCTAAGATTCTGTTAACTGAAACACTTATTTCCTGACCTAAATCAACATGTTAGGATTTAATTAAAATGATGGCCTCTGCTGGTTTTTCTTATTATCTTGAACCAAATCAAAGTTTATTGGACAGTCTGAAACAGAAACAGGCACACTATTCAGAAAAAGCAAACCAAAAGAAATAAACTGACAGTGCAATGTGATGATATAAATATAGGATGCCTCTTATTTGAGGACATGCATCTCTGGCAGGATGAATGAATGTGAGTGTTTGTCACATGAACAATAGGGGCAACATTTATATGTAAATGTTAAAAAAGGGTAAGTTTTCAATTAATTGTTAATATAAAAGAATTTTAAATCCTCAGTCCTCAAATTTATTGAAATGGAAGGTTTGTACTCTCTTCATTAATGTGTCTCAGTTTGGTCCTAACAGTTGATATTGCCAAGAAAGGCTTGAAAAGGTGGTAATGGTCCTCAGTGATAAACACTGTGGTTATGAGAATAGTTGTTACTAGAATTGGTTGGTACTTCTGTGCTTAGAGGTAGTTTTAATATTATTTTTAATGATGGTCATATGAGTGATTTAGCTACTAGTATCATCCAGTTAATGTGTGCCTTATTAACTAGAAGAAAGCACCTCCTAACATCCTTTAGAGAAAAAAAGAGTCAATTTTCAGCTGAACATAAATTCATTACTTATTGTCTGACACTGTTACTGTTCTGATGTTGTTTTTTTGATACTTGAGATCTGGATTTTACTTCAGTTAGCAACTAAGTCATTGATATATTAAATGCATAATTTCACTTGTATTATTTTACAGTGTTTAATGAGAAAGGGTCACATTGGTTTGTTGTATTTGAAATAAAAAGGCTATAAAAAAGGTTATACTGTTGTATACTGCATTAGTAAGAGTCATTAAACTTGTGTCTGCAAGAAGGATATTTTAGGGTGATGGTAAGCGTTGCTTCTGAGCCACATGACTTCTTCCTTTCACTGCCTTTTACAGACAAGGTTCTGAGTAGGATAAGCCCTGAATGTGTGGTTTCAACCTTTTTTCTGAAGGAGAGTGAGGAGTTACAATCATGTATTGTGTGTAAGTATCTGTCAAATTCTTCCTAGTAATTTCTGAACCAGTTTAGGTCTGTTGAACTTGACAGGAAGATCTGAAATGTTAAAGACCTGAAATTGTTATGTATTTCCAAAAAAGGCTTTTTGTTGGTTGTTTTGGGTGGGGGTTTTTTGCCACTCCCACATCTAGCACTTGTTGGTTTTTCAGTGGCTATTGGAATACAACTGTCTAAAACTGTTTTCATGCTGTGTCTTTTGGTACTGTGAGTTTCTTTATTGTTACTAGTCATGGTATCTGGGTACTTTAAATGTGGAGTGACTTGAACCTAAGTAGGTTAATGTTCTCTCATATTCTTTTCCATAGTAAGAGTGAAAACTTTTTACTCTTTATTGAACATACACACCAAAAATTTATCATTAATTAATTTTATTCTAAGTGGATCCACTTTGCATTGTGTACTACGCATCTCTGTGAAGTTATTTTCTGAAGCAGTTTGTGTACCTCTGCAGGAATTAATGTGCCTATTGTAGAAGCATAAGGTGTGGTAACATCTCCTAATGAACCCAAGCTATAAGGAGTGCTTTTGTCGAGAGTGGCAGTGGAGAATTTTAATACTGTAGGCTTTCAAGATTGATATCCTGGAGTACTAATTGTTATCTGGTGAATTATGCTGAAGGTTAAATAGTGCAAGGTCTTTTGGTTTGAGAAAGCTGATTTTAGAAGCTCATTCTCTCCTCCTTTGTGTGAAAAGATGAGGTATTTAACTTTAGTATGGCTTGTTGCCTCCTTCTCTGTGTGCTCAGTCCCAATGATATCTTGGTCAAGGTAAAGTAGGAACTTTTCTCAGATCCTGTAAATAGACCAGTTTGACTGTTTGAAGGGAGATAAAGGGAAGACCTTTCAAGATATGTCATTGAAACCCACACTGTCCATCAGTCCACTGAAAACAAAATATCCAGAGCACACAGCTTCCAGACTCTGCAAAGTGTTGTTACAGACTTCAAGTTTTCATGATAAGGTTGACTTTCTCTACCAAATATTGTGGCCTTCATTCATGTTGATTTAGAAACACAATAAAATGTAATTAATTTTATATAGTCAAGTAGACTGGTTTTATTTGGTCTTGTTTTTCTAAAAAAGTTCAACCAAAAATTATTGTTAAAATCTGCTTCAGATAGTATTTCTGCCTAAACAAATAAATCTGGGTAAAATTAATAACTCAGAATCTTTACAAATGAGGATTGTTGGCTACCTTGATAGAAGTAAACCATTTTTAAAGATCACTTTTGCAGTGCTCATGCAAAAAAATTTGATAATTAATAAAAATGGAGTTTAGATGCCATTCTTGATGTAAGACCATAATTTTATTTGCATTGGATTGCAATTTCAAACTCCATATTTGGTGGAACTTAGTTTTCTCTTTTTATAAAAGTCACTGTAAACTGAAGTAAATTTAGACTTTTATGGATCCTTGATATGAATTTGTTCTTTTTCTGTGAATAATGAGAATTCTGCCCGGGTTCCTGAACAACTGTTCTTACCCTAACTTGACTATACTGCTAGTTTGCCAGGATGTCCTTTTGCTTTGTCTTCCCAGAGAACAATTGTAAGTATTCCTAAAAAGAAAAAAGGAAATAGACCAATTTCCCTAAAATACCTTGCTAAGTCTGGATCTCTGAAGTTACCTTTCTATTTCACAATTTTCTTTTCAGTAGTTCAGTATGTGGTAGAAAGGATATGACATTTACAGATATATAGTCTTACCCAAATGCTAAAAATGGGCCAGAAATGAGGAGTCAGAAAGTTAAAAAACTCTCTCCCCCTTGGGCAGTTCAGATTCTAGCTAAAGGTCAGTGGGTCTTATGCCTACAGAAGAATCAAGGAGTAAAAGAGAACAGGTATTAACTAAAAAATCCTATGCTGCAATCACACTCTGGACTTGACTTCA
This sequence comes from Grallaria varia, assembly GCA_013396735.1. Taxonomy (NCBI): domain Eukaryota; kingdom Metazoa; phylum Chordata; class Aves; order Passeriformes; family Formicariidae; genus Grallaria; species Grallaria varia. Next base: position 399,239 of record VWZG01010265.1, read on the forward strand.
AAGGGACTATTCTAAATGAAATTGCCAACAGTCACTCTCTTCTACAGATAAATGCCACTACTTCCTGATGTGCCTTTTATACACAAAATGTCTTATTTTCTGATGTAGGCTTGTATTTCTGTATCTAAGAGACTCAATGGTATGTAGACTTCCAGGAAGTTAAGGGCCAGTCTCTGCAAAGAAGCAACTTGGACAAAAGCTCTTCCTGTTTTTCCCCTACACTTCTTTTAGCCATGCTTTCAAAGTTAGATTTGACATTCCAGTTTTAGCTCATATCTGAATGACTGAAGCAGTAGTTGTTTCTCAATTTCTGCATGTAGGTGTTTTCAAACATGACTACTATTTTGTAATTACAAACATCTAGGTTGAACACAGTCTGACGGTTTTTGAGGTACAAGAGTTTTGCAGGAACACATCTAAAAGGGCCTGGAAAAAAACCCAAACTATAGAATTAGGATAATAGCCTAAGAATCTCTGTGATTTCAGCCAGTTTCTGAAACGGGCCCATTAATTTCTGGAGCCCAGTCAACTATAGAGCAAGTCTATACTGGAGAAGGGCTACTCCACACAGGGTAATCTTAAGGAGAAACCAACTTGCTATCGTGACTCAGAGGCACATTTTGAGTGGCTTGTTGGTGTAATCTTTATCCCTACTGTTGTGCTAATAGTCTGGGTAATGCTTTGCTTTGTGGTAGATGGATTTCTATTTCTTGCTGGCTTCAGAAGTCAGCAGGGCTCAAACATTGTGCCAGTGGTTTCCAGGGAGTTGCAATTGGCACTTTAAACCTCCAGGTGCAGCATTTCCCATGTTGCTTGGTTGCCTGCTGCATTAATTTTCAGCAATTTTTTGACACGTAGTTTATTTAGCGTGAAGTGGTAGTATTAAGATAATAAGTCAGTTCACTAACTTCAGCTCCACAGGTGAGGGCCAAGAGTGATCAGAATACAATCTAGCTCCTTTAAAATAACACTTTTTCTAAGGAGGTATTTTTTTGTTTAATTTCGGGAAAGAGAAGAGGGAAGATCCAAGGATCAGACACACCAGAGCTGTTAGTACTGTTAACACACAGTAAGGAAAACTAGCAAGAAAAAAGCTGTTTTCTTGTCTCCCCTCTGTTCTCAATGTTATTCATGCCAGTACATTTTTATTGCAGGTAAAGTTATGTGAACTTATTGCTGAAGACAATACTTTGAGCATGTATGCTACTTAACTGATTTTTCTCCCCAGACCTGTCTGAAATGAGGATTAAGATGTCAGGATATCAGGAGAGTGAATGGTGCCACCTGTTGCAAGGATGTTTACAAGTTACCCTGTGAGTAGCAGATTGGGAAGTTTTGTGAGGTAGATACAACTCAACTACAGCTGATTTTCTTGAACTGACAGTGTTGTTACACTGATGACTTGTGTCATTGACAGATGCTAAAGCAGTGTGAAAATTGGTCGCAACAATATTGGCTGAAACCACTATAAAAATCAAGCTCACCTGTTGATGGTTTTCAGGCACATGATTGAGAGGGTACTAGTTTTCTTAATTCTTGTATGCAAGTGTTCATGGCAGTAATTCTGAGAAGACTGATGTTAGGAACACAAAATTTGGTATGTGAATTTATCATGACAAAAACCAAAATTATATTTTCCTATGCATTGCCCAAGTTCCTATAAATGTTAACTGTGTCAGATGCTCTGAACTTTGGCTTTCTTTGTATATGTATAGTATATTCATTCACATGCACACCAGTGGTGTGAGTGTGCATATATGCATGCATACTTTAGATGTGAATTCCAAGTACCCAAGGGAATTAAGTAATCATAACTGTGAAGAATTTCTTGGCTATAAACCATTCACACAACTCCAAGAACCAGAAAGCAGAGCTCAGTGAGCAGAGACTGGAACTACCCAAAAGTGAATTGCAGTGAGATCTGCACAAAACCTCTGCAGATCAGCCTGCTGGGATTTCCATAATTGCCATGGCAGATCAGGCCTCTTATGAATACATCACAAACTTGGACTTTGGACTGTAAAAGTCCTAAACCGTTGTTGACACTTTATACTATTTTTCTGTCAGATATTAGATGTTTCCAGGCTGAACAGGTACAAGGTGAAGTCTGTGCTGCTTTGTGTTTGCCTGTGCACCACAGCACAGTGTGCAGCTGAGCAGCTCCTCAGTGAGGTTTGCAAACATCCCCCCCTGGGGCCCACAATTTGGTAATAATGTTTGCATTTGGGGAACCTTTTGCCTTTGTTTCTTTCAGGCTTTAGGAAGATCATATTCACTGTCTTCTTACTGAAATGTGGGTCTACAGTTGCGAGATTCGGTGAAAGATTTTCTTATCTTTCAAACTTCATTTCCAAAATAAGCAACTTGCATCCATGTTTTGCTCAGTCTTTTAGAGAGTTATGTTTAACGTATGAGAGACTAAATCGGGTAAAAGGGAATTTGTAATGAAATTTTCCACTAGTTCCATCTGTATGCAGCTCTAATTACAATTCAGTTGTTCTTAGAATTTAATTTAGAATGCGGCTATGGCGGACTATGGTCCCCTTTCCAATAATTTATCTTCTCTGTTGCCAAAAAGACTCCTAAAGACAGTTAGAAGCTGTTTTTTAGATATCTCTTGTATCTTTATTTACAGTTGTACACATGGTTCGTGTAGTTTACTTGTTGGCATCAAAGAGAAGTTGTAAACTGACACAGAGGTGTGTGATTCTTTCTTTTACTGGAATGGCAATAGTGTTCTGTTTTGTGTGAGGACAAATAGGGATTGTGCAGTACATAATCCAGCTACTGCCATAACAGACTTAATAGTGGATATATGGATTGCTGAGACCTGAAAGAATTAATATCTGTAAAGGAAATTATGTTAAACTCTGCTGTTTCTCATTTCTTTTGCACTCTAGATGACATTAATAAAAAATAAGCGTTTATATCAAGGCTAGTTACATAAAGTTCAAACAGACAAGCAAGCTTTAATGGGATGTTACAGTTGCTTGTAAAGATGGTCAACTGGTAGGTACCTTTTTTAGCCTGTCTACAATGTAAGAAATCTATACAGAATCTACTTTAAAAGTTAAAATAGGAACATGAATGTCCATCTCTGAACATTCTGGTATTTGAAACTATTCACTTTTTAGTATGTGGTGCACAATTCTCAGTTACATAAAAAGAAATTAATATATCAGTATGCAAGAGAAGATTTCATTAGTTCAGATTTCTGATTCAATTGTATTTTTAAAAGAAGTCACTTCAGAGTGAGGATGAAATTCAAAAACTAGAACTGGTGAAGTGTCACGTTCAGTATAGTATGATTTTGATTATTGTGTGTACTGAACAACAGCTTAATCTTTCTGTTTGACCCTCTCTTGTAGAATTCTTCTCTCCTGCTTTGTGATCTGTTCCTGTCACTTAATTTCACTGTACGCTTTACCTTGGAGATACTGAGAAGTATTTGCTGAGTATTTTCAACGTGCCACTCCACTCCTGTTTTACATTTGCTATGTCTTTTACATCTGATGGCTGTGACTGTATTCTGAACTCTTTTACGTTAAAATCTTACTTGTATCTGAGGTTTTGCACCAATGTTGCTGTTGTAGAAACCTCAGTGTGAGGAGGTTATTATGAACAGTCCCTGCATATTTTGATAATGTAACAGTAGACATGAGTTGTGGGTTTTAGTTGCATTAGAATGAGGATTAGGTCACTGAATACTTGATCCAATACTGAGAAAAGCCAGGGAAAGACTGTTGTCTCTGTAGAAATCTGGGAAAAACTGCTAGGAATAAATATTTTGGAAAAAATCTTCAAACAAAAACAACAAAAAAGTGCCTTTTTCTCAAATTTGTATTAGTGACTGATTTAAATTTGACATTACAAAAATATTGTGCTTTGGGGTACTTCTAGTCTATACTGCAAAGCTGTCAAACAGTAAGGATGAAATTCAGATTATACTGATGACAATAGTTTTGATGCTGACATTACCAGGACTAGGGTTGCTGTTTGAAAATGTAATCCTGGCCAATCTTTGACCACTTTCTGATGTCCAGTCTACTTCTATCCTGCACTTCACCTGCCTCCAGATGTAACGATCGTGTCAGAGATGTTGCCCGTTATACAGTGGAGATGAACCAGTAGGAATGACAGATACAACTGTCTGGAGCTTATTTGAAAATTTTCTTTCTTTGTAGTAGAAAAAAATGTTCATTTTTTAAAAACAAAATAATGCAAAACTATCTCTCAGTTCACCCTCCCAGTCTCTATTACCTTTCACTTATACACTTTTCTTTTTAACTAAATATGTTGCTCTGACTTTATGGCAAAAAAACCAAACCAACAAACAAAAAAACCCAACCCTTTTGGTTAATTCTTGCAGAAAACATTGCTCTAAAACAACTTGGGCAAAAGCAGTGCAAGAAGTACAACACTTACATAGTTCAGATGTCCGAAAAAAAATGGGGGGGTCTGTGCCAGACTTTCAAGGTTCCCAAATTTGTGCCAGTGAAGTTTTGGAAACTTACATTTTTGCCTTTGGCCATGACCCTAATCCTCCTTGACAGGCTGAGCAGTCAGGCTTCTGAACTGCACTGGGACTCTGTCCAGATTCACTGATAGTGACGAGAAGGCTTCCCTGGAGATGGGCTCTGGTGACATATCTAGGGAAGCTGTCTGCCTCTTGTCAGAAGACTGTCTGCTCTGAATGGAGTGCTTAGGGTAGACTTTGGCCAAGAGGGAGAGAGCAGGGCTCTACAGCCACATCATTAGATCACTGCATCTGCTTTGGATTTGAAAGATGTTTGGAGATTGTGTCCCTGCTGGAAATCAGTGGCAGGTTCCCAGGACTTCACAAACTTGTGTCCTAACTAGTGCCAATAAAAAAAAAAAAGACAAACACAAACCAGCCCCAAACAAGAAAACACAGTAGAATATTCATTTTATTCTGGTAACTTAAGATTGAATGTTATCTGCTATTTCTAATGCTTTTGTAACATTAAATGAACATATCTCCATTGAGATGTGACTGGAGAGTGTCCCAATGCCATTGCTAAAGTGTTACTGGACTTAAGAGGTACTACTGTCTCTTGATAAGCAAGCACAGATAATTTCTGCAGAGGGAGTGTGCTTTCAGAGAACACATTTGGATCCTTGAGCAGAAATAGATATCAGCTAAAGCCTAAACTAAGTAATAGTTACTCTTGGTGAAGTTATAATGAGGTTTTGGTAGCAGTTTTTAATGCCTCAGTCAACCCGTTTCGATTACTTTTTCTTTTCTAATGCTGATTATATACTAAACGGATCTAGGATTTGTTATCTCACTTTCTCAGTGCTAAGTAGAAATCAGCTGTATTCCTCTCTCAAGATATATGAGGGGTTGATGGAACAATTGGCAATAGAATGACACCTCTCCATCTGGTGCTCACGTGTTTGCATTTTTATAAAAGACATTCTATCAAGTGTAAAAAAAAAAAAAAAAAACAAGCCCTAAGTACGTTTCTTAAGTCTGAGTAATGTGGATGTTCTCTCTCTGGTGCTTATCTTACATGCTTAGTATTATGATACTTAGTCAAAGTGTGAAACTCATAGGTACTATTTGTTTATCTCACTGGATAAAATTTTTAGAAAACTCTGCCTTCTGGTAGATACTCTGTGGAATTGTTTTTAGGTGAAAAAATGCAGCAGATAAATTGTAACTTTAGGTTCTGCTCTAGCATCTTCGACGGGTCTGTAAAAACAACCTGATGGATGATGTCATGAGTGCCCAGGAGGAGCTGCACAGTAATGACTGTGATCATCAGGCAGAATTCTTTCTCATCAGTCTCAACCAGGAGAGAAAGGACTGTTATTTTAGCAAGGTAGAAACATTTTTAATGTCAAGGGGTTCTATGCATGGAAATTTTATTTATCAGTTATATATTAACACCTATGAGAAAAACAATTTCCCTTAATATTTTTAAAGACTCTAGTCTAGAGTTTGTTTGTTTAGATGTACATCTTTTCAATTACTTTGAGCTTTTTCATCCTCCAGGTTTTGTCTTAATGGAACCCATAACTGATAGGTAGTTTTCCTGTCACACAAAGTTCAGACTGGACTAATTCTATAGAAACAATCTTATGTCTTTGAAATTTGTTGACAAATTTTCTGAGAGGTGATAAGTTATCTGATTTGCAAGCATGGCAAAGAATGATGTGGCAATTTCGTAAATGTTTATTATACAGAATAAAGAAACAAACAATTTTAGAATTTAGAGCCTTTTTCATCACTGTTGTGTATGTTGTTCCTATTTAGGCTAATAATAATAACAATTTACTCTTTCTTTTTAAATTACTTCAACTGGTTCTTTATGTACTGTGTGGAAATATTAGGAAGCATTTGTTGTAGTGGGAATCATCTGCCTGGCTTTTCAAGCAGTGCTATTTATCTTTGTCTTATTGCACATCCCTAGCAGAGCTGAATGAGATGCTGATTAGCATTGTGCTCCCCTGTGCAAGGTAGTTGGATCTGCAGTTACATGTGTGTGCACTGTACCCTCATGGTGTCTGTAATTGTACTTGGCATATATTGTTGAATCTTTTCTGGAAGACAGTGTAATTTCTCAATGCTCAAGTAGTAAGATAAGAACAATAATTTTCCTCCTAAAATAAGTGTATGTGTTTAGTCAGTGAGCATGCCTGTGTACTGCCTTCCCAAAGGGGAAACATACCTCTGCTGTCAGCTGCTCTATACCTGTGTCTACTCACACACAGGGCTTCAAGATCCATCCTTCCCAATGTACCTGTAACATGGACATGCAGGGAGCCTCTGTATTTTCCCTGTAGGCAGCCTCCATAAAGATCAGCTGTGCTGAATGCCCATGGTATCAGAGAGTCAGTCACATCTCTAGAATACGTTACACTCCAGAAAAGGCAATGGAAGACTGTTCTTCCTGACAGAGGCTGTAGTCAGCGGCTGGACATTTGCAAAAAGGGTTTATTCATTTGTGTCTGTTATCTGGAATTTTCCTGTTCATACAATCAACAAAATAAGTAAAATAGAAATGAGGAGAATATAGATGATGATCAGATATTTTGTTCTGACCAATGATCTAATGGAACAGTCATACATCATTTTGGTAAGTCTCCAGCTGACTCTTTTTACTACTGCCTTCAATTGAGACAGAAAATATCACTTTAGATAAAAAATGAATTTTGAACTAATTATTAATTATTTAGTGCTGTCTTGCAGAATTGGAATATGTCCAACAGGTACCTGGAAGTGCCCCCTACTTAAACATATGATACCATGGGATCTTGTTGACTGAATTCAGCACAGTTGCATCCAAGGAAGATATCGTATATATCCATTCTCCTTTAAAAAGTGTATTGTTGACAGCCTGCTGTTCTTACTATTCTTCCTGTGCACTGGACTGAGATTTTTCATTTCATGCATCATCATTCACAGCTTGCTGGAGTAATTCTGTGAAGTCAGTACATATCCCTCACACACAAACAGAAGAGGAAACAATATATTTTTGCTGTTGTTTTTGAAAGTTGGACACATTTACATAGATGTAATTTACCTTTTTCCCTACTTATCTTGGCTCTGATCTAGATGTGTGTATGGACTTACAGGTTCATATTCTGCTACACAGCCTGATGATTGTCCAGAAACTGGCTCATCGCTCTAACCTTTTTAGTGTGAGGAGTCCTCAGTTGGTGAGGAAGGGAGTATAACGGGGTGTCTGGGATGTGGGACAGGAAACTGCTGTTCTCTGGGCTTGACCTTGGCATGCCTTTCACTACCTGGTGTAGCTTCAAACATCAAAATTACTCTAAATTGTATGAACCAATATCAAGTTGGCTTTTGGTATCTTTGTGATGGGTAATATAATGTCTTGTTTCTTTAGTCAGGGTATGCTGCTTGCTGCTCATGCTCCAGGCTGTAGCTGCAAACCTTTGGCAGTGATGTCAAACTGAGGATCTCCCAGTGCTAATTTGCCTTTCTGTCCCTTCCCCAATCCCTAATTGCTTGTTCGTGTCTTTGTGATGTCCCATCAGTTGTGGAGCTGTACTGAGAGCAGGGCATGAATGAAGAAAGAGCCTGCCATGACAGGGATGGCAAACAGGAACCATGACTCCTTGAACTGCCTGTATCACTGCATGTTTCGGAAACCTCAGCACCACTGATTGGAAGACATGGAAATGTAATGATCAGTGTCTCATCAGGAGAGGAGAGGGACATGTTGGCCATAGTCGTTTGTTATATGTACACAAGGATATCTGTTCACTTTTGTGAAAGATAGCTGAAAAGTCTCATGAATTTTGTTCACAATAGTAAAGTGTTAGCGCTGAACTGAGGCTGAACTGCATGGTCGGGAGACTGGTAAAATAGACATGTGATTTAGGTGCTCTTTAAAGATGTATGTGTTTCTGAGGGAAAACAGCAGGAAGTTCTGAAAGGCAGATGGAGTAATGGAGAACCAACAGCATCAGTGCCATGTTTCAAAACAAGACAGAAGAGAATGGGACTTTTTTGGGGCTTGTGGCTGACTGCTGGAGGAACAGTATTATGAAAAATCTTGCTGGTTTGAATTTTTCTTTTTTTGAGGAAAATTACATGATAAATTCTTTATTACTAAACAAAATTGCATCAAATTTATGTGAAATTGGTCAAGTGGGAAAAAAAAAAAGTTTGCTAGGGTTTAGATTTTAGTTTTTTATCTGTTTTTGAAAGTTGGATGTTATTTTGTTAGAAGCAGGATTTCATGCATTTAGCTTTTCATGTTAAATCTGATTCAGCACTTAATATTGCTCAGTTAGGATAAACACGATTACCTGTTGCAACTGAGCACTCATTTCTAGAAGTCATATTTTTCCTGTAGATTTGGGACTGGGGGTGTGTGTTTGTTGGGGTTTTTTGTTTGGTTGGGTTTTTTTGGGGGGGGTGGGACAGAGGGAGAGTTATGCTTGAATCCCTGGATGGCAAGATTTGTCAAAGGTCATGTTGCACCTCACAGTGATACGAACTTTTGGTAGAGCTTCTAACCCAAGACTGAATTCGATGGAAAGTATAGGCAGTGCTAAAAATCACTGTTTGTGGGTAAGCCTCAGACCCCGTGTGCTGTGCAGTGCCCAAGGTTGATGTGTGGCTGATGACTGGTCATTGCGGTACCTGCACAGGTGTGACTTGTGTGACCTTTGTCTGAGCATCACTGAATAAGTGATCATTGTAAGTCAAGGCATTTCTGTGTGCTTTAAGCTTTTAGAAATAATGTGTACTTAGCTCTGCTGATATCCTGACAGAAAAGATAATTTCCAGGTTTTTAACTGAGGGAATTTTACCTCAACCTTTTTTCTAAACTCAGCTTAAGTGTAAAGGGAAATGTGGGTCCATATTCTTATTGATGTTCCTGACTATCTATACTGTATATTAACATTCTGAGCTGTCCAAAAACATTTATAAAAGTGGAGTTACAAATCCTCTGCTCACTTCAGCAATACAGCACTGCAAGAAATGATCAGGTACTGTTTTTGATGCTTTTTAAGAAGCTCAGTGTTTCCTGATATAGAGTAGTTTGATAAAGTGTTAAAGAGAGCCAAGAGTAGGGACCAAAACTATGCCAGGTATTACAGACTTAGACTTTACACATCACTAAGTTCCCTTACTAGTTCCCCAGCTGAAAAGAAGGTCCCCCTCTTTAACAGGTGTGGCAGGGTTCTGCCCATGAGTGTGAGAGGCCCAGACTGGGGCTCTTCGTGCTGAGACAGTGTTGTGGGAAGAGACAGTAGCACGTAGCCTTTGAAAGTACCAATACATCATTAAGAAGATGATGGATCTCACAGTTTTTCAACATCTGCTGGTTAGCATGTGGGCAATACTCATAGAGAAGTTAAAGTTCTTCCTTCCTTTTTTCTCTTTTGTGAAGTAATTTAATCTATACTCTAGACAGTTTGAGGCCAAGCAAGAATGTGGGACCTGGTATCTTGCTACAGAAACCATGTTGCAGCGTTGCCACTATGTGTCTGTGAGCAGACCCAGATCATCACTCTCCAGGCTCAGGCAGGACTGGGATCCTGGTTTCTGAGACATGGAACTAATTAAAGATCTGCCTGGGAAGTCATGAAGTCTACTTTCCTGAAGGCTGCAAATGTATAGAAGTGTTGGGTTTACTGTCTTTAAGCCCCCGTATTTTAGATGAGGAGTACTTTCCAGAGACTTGCAACATTGTGAAATGAAATATGCCTTGCCTCTTATTCCTCAGAAGGTGAACTACTTCCATAAAAATCCTAGCCCATAGCTGGAAACATCTTTTTGGTAGTGATGGTAGGAAGCTTGTAAAATTACACTAATGAAATGAGATTTTAAAAGCTTGATATTGTATTTCACAAGTTCAAACTAACTTGCCAAAATTTGTTCTATAATAGTAAAACTTATTTGTTTTCTAAGCTTCAACTCACTTAATAGTCATGACACATTTTGATTTTTAGTTTCAATGGGAAAAAAAGATAGAAGTGGAATACTTCTGTAACATTTTTAAACATTGAAAAAATATCATTAGTTCTACTTTCAAGGCTGATCAGTTTGTGTTAGTGGGCATAGGATCAGGCTCAGAGAAATGGAACCAAGTACTGTATTTAAATTACAGTGAGAAATTGCCCCTCTTTAAATGTTCCTTCTCTTTTTTGTACACTTTTCCTCAAGTGTGAGCATGAATAAAATATTAAATTATCATTTAATACTTTCAGAGGAATGCAACACAGTAAAAATCTGTAACTAAACTCCAAGCATTTTTACCAGTTCTGTATAATAGAAATAGTTTAATAACAGTTTATGCTCAGTTATAATGAAACATGCACACAAAACAAGGTAGATTAAACTCAAAATCCAAATTCTGGTCTTAATTAATACTAGCATAAATCTACAGTAAATTCACTGAATGTAATATTACACCAGGATCACTGAAAATAGATTGGGATGTCAATGTACCACAAAATACTGGGCTCTTCTTGCTCATTTAACACAGTTCCATTTGTATAATAATGTAAAACTAATTGTCCAACCTTAAGCTAGCACATTATATTGGTCTGTAGCTCTTAATTAACAGAGCAGGCATTTGAGTAATTTGGAAGTACACTGTATTTTAAGTTCACAAGGAATTTAGGATGTATTAAATTAAAGATAACATTGCACATAAGTCACTAGAGTGACAACTTAATTCCGTATTCCTGAATACTTGATTTAGCAGCACAGTTCATCATTGCCAACTACATAAACAGCTCTCATGCATGAAGAGATACCTACAACCCTTCTTGCCCCAGGCTGCCAGGGCAGCTCCTTCAGGAAGAGCCTGCAGGGGGCTGGGCCATTGCCAGCTGAGTCACTCTGGATTAAAATATAGACACTAACCTCCTCTGTCCTACCTCTCCAAAGGTAACTTATGCTCCCAAATTAAAATTTGGCAAGATATTAGACTGTCAAAACAGGCAGCAAAAACTTAGAATGATTATGTCACATTTGTAAAATTCAATTGCTATATTTTACGAGTAAGAGCAACCCACAATTAACTGTCTTTGCAGAGTCGTAACAGTGCAGCTGTCAAAAGCTTCGTAAGGCAAAATTATTTTGGATAAAAATTCCTTGTTTAAAGCTTTTCCACAGTGTTACCAGAGTTTTTCAACACTCAGTGCTCAGGCACCACATTATCACAATGACACAAATGCTGTCGTGTTCAGAGTATGTAATAAATGATTGTTACATCTTATTAAAAAGAAGACTTTTTTCTCATTTTAACCTATCGTTAGGAGACAAGCCATACCATAGTTCTTACTTTTACTGTGGTAATCTAACAACCATCTAGAGACGCAAAAATTACTATATCACATGCATCAGCATTTGATCCAGTGGTGAGAAGACAATAGGTCTGCATGGCCCTCCTTGCCCTGAAAGGGTGAACTCCTGATGCAAAGTCTGGACAACACCAGTTCTGACCAGTCTTCTCGTGATTTTGAACAGCATCTCTTTCAAGTCACTACAGTATCATTTTACAAAATCTTTTAAAAGATTTGGAAGTTTGAATTTGCATGAGTTGTTAAGAGGAGGGATGGCACATTGCAACAATAATATCGGTGGGTAACCTGGGGAATTTAAGTTTTCATCTCCAGTAACTTTTCAATGGAAAGCAAGTTGACACAAAGCCATACTGTAGATCTTCCTCTCACTCTTTCTGGTATTTCTTGTTCTTTGAATAGAAAATAGAATCTGAATACAGACCTGGCATTTAAACTGAGACTCACCTCTTTTCCTCCTTTCTTTTCCCTGGAGACATAGGAGAATCTAAACGAAAATGTCTTGACTCTTTTTCACTGGTTTCCCAAGACAAGAATCTACATCTCTGAAGTGATTATGTTGAAAAATGTATAACGTACCTTGAGGAGGGTGGAGATCTCCTTCAGTCTGGGCTACGTGTGTTTATCCATATTCTTATTGCTGTCTGCCTTCCCAGTGGATCCCAGCCACAGCCTGGCAGAGGCCCCATCTCAGCTGACACCAGGTTGTGGGCTGCCACCCAGTGACCCCCAGCCCTCTCCCAGCTCTGGCATTCGCAGAACTGAAGCTACAGCCAGGGAGGGCACAAGGCCACTGGAGATAGGACAAGCCCCAGTCAGCTCTGCCCGACACAGGCCCAGACAGCTCCTGGGGCCCTGCTCTCCAGGAAAATGCAAACTTATGGCCTTCTACTGGCAATGGAAAAGTCATATTTACAAGGCCACATCAGTCATACTTATGCTGGATTTGAGGGAATTGTTGGCATTGGCACTAGCAAGGACACACTGAAAATTAGAAAGAAATTGTCCCGTCGAGTAGCCTGTGTGAGAACCTGGGTGCTTCCTTACAACCAGTCTCACCTCAGATACAGTATTAAAGGACTAAGTATGACATAGTCTGTTCGGATGTGTTCCTTCAGGACCACTCAGCTGCAGAGAAGACTGCATATGTTTTGTGGCTAAAGCAGGAGACATTCAAGAGGTATTTTTTCATGCTTGCTGTGGCAGAAACTCTGTGGAAAAAGGTATTAATGTATTTTGTCCTTCTACTTTTCTGTAATCGCCCTGGCAAAACTACAAGAACAAACCAACCCTGTGAGCCAAAATGAATGCTTTTCAGTATACAAAAACAGTTTTGCATTGACTCATCATCTGGTTTTTGGGTTCAGCAGAAAAAACTGAATCTCTCACACACAAGCTATGCTAGATTGACAGAAAGATATTTGCTATTATATTTTCTTAGAAAAACACAGGAAATTTTTTCTGGTGCTCCTCTTTCCTGTATGGGTGTTCTAACTATAAGAACCTGGAAAAAGGCAAAAAAGGACAGACTGAACTTCCTTCAGCCTTTTAAAAGAAGGGAAGGGAGTAGGCACCTTGTTTTAGAGATGTGGACATGTAGGTCTAAGAGAGAAATGCTACCAAAGACTGCTTGGCATTCCTCTGTCCTTATTTGCTGGTTATTGATGAAAATGCAATGTTTAGGCAAGTCAGCATCTGCAGTGCAATCAAAAGGGAGTTCTGCCATATTCTTACATTGCTCTCTGCTGAGAGCCACAGCATCACGATCAGGGTGCTGGATGTTTTTTTACATATCTATATTTCATCCCCCTTTTTATAGGTTTTTTTTATTAGATCTAGTGCTTGAACTGTCTCTGTCCCTTCCTGAAATTAGGGGACAAAAAAGAGCATGTTTCTACCATAGAGGATATGCACATTGGATGTAAAGTATTCAGGCAGTTTGATGAAAAGTAGTTATGGAAGAAGATGGATATTTCTTAGAAATAATTTGAGACTGATCTTGTGGTACACTTACATAGTTCAGAAAATTGATTATAAATTTATTATAAATCCAGTGTGACAGTTCTTAAGGTGGCATTACATTGAAATTAACAATTTGTAAAACTGTTTTCTAGAGTTTTATCAATGGAGTAGAAGATGCACAGGACAGAAAGTCAAGTTTCAGGAAAGGTGTTCTAATTAGACTTTTGGAAAGATGATTGTTTTGATTCACGTGGTAATTACCAATAAGAACTGCAGGATCAAGAAACTTGCTAACAGTCTGAAACCAAGGTATTGTTTTTTGCTCCAAGTATTCAGCACACTGAATTTACTTATATAATAATATCATATTGTAACTCTGGAAATTAATTTATAAAAATGGGCTCTCTTGCCATTACATAAAAATGACATTTGTGTTTCATGAAGGATTATTAAAGATCTGTACAGAGATTTTTAAAGTACTAATTGAGTGTATTTTTTGCTTTTATTGGAATGATGGACTTTTAAAAATCAGAATCTGGTCATATCTCTGGAACCTAATTATATAATTCTGCATTATAAATTTTATATTAAAATTCCTTAATATTATTTAAAAAATAATCTAATGAGATACTAATTTTTCAGTTCATTCCATCCCTGTTTCGCTTTATTACTTCTAGTGTGCTAATGCTTGTGTGCCCTTTTGTGGATTTTTTTTTTAGGTGACCTTTATTTACACTCCATCTCTTTTAGATGCAGTTCAGTGAAGGTTAACAATATTTACATCTGTCTGCAAACTGAAGGAGAAAAAGGTGGGTATTTTTGTTTTTGTCCTGAGGGGCGGCTAGGAGTTCAGGCTTGTCTCCAGCTGGTCTGTTCTCACCAGTACAAATGACTAGCTGAGGAGTTTCTGGACCATCCAGGGAATTAAGTAGGCACACCGGCATGGCTCAGTCATCCAGTTAAACAACTATAACAAAAGGACATATAAATTCCATGGCTCTTACCCCAGTGGTAAAATTGTTCTCATCTGTCACAGTTAAAAACAAGCACAGGTGCAAAATCAGTTGCTTGCTTAACTATGTGAATGTACTTTTGCAGTAACAGAAGATGGATAAATGAGAAGAGATTGTTTTCCCATTATTTCAAAGTGAGGTTTTAATCTAAGTTATGAAGGTTCTTCAGATTTAAAGGTTATATCAGCTCATCATGATTTGCTTGTACTTTGAAAAGATGCACATTGGTAGTCAGTGTGCTAGTCAAGTACTTTCAGTTCTTAGCTGCTACCATCTGTGATCAAGTTGACCTTGGTTCTTACCCTTTCCAAATAAAATATACAGTTCTTTTACTGACATTTCTCTCAGTAAAAAGTGTGACCGTAAAGTAGTTCAGCATTTTTGCTGAATGATAATCTATGTGAAAACGGGAGAGCTGAGGGAAAATGAGTCCTCAAGTGTTATGTGTAAGAAGCGAGAATCCAAAACTGAATTTCTGCTTTCTGTGTCTTTGCTTTACACTTCCAGCCATCCTCAAATGAACTGTTTCTTGTTTTATAAGTGAGAGTAATTACTGTACTTACAAATAAACTTGTGATTTGTCACTCTTTACTTAAGTGCTAACATTTTTAATTACATTTATTTAATTACATTTAATTACATTGAAATTAACTACATTGCAATATTTAATGTAATGCTGACATGAGAGTTCTCAAGCAATTGCTGAGACAACAAATCAGTTTTAATTAATATTTTTGTATGTTTTTATATCGTTTTCCATTTAGAATTTAAATGGAAATGGGATGTAAAAGGGGGAAAATTGGACATTTAAAAGGGGGAAACCCCCTTAAAAATACTTCATAGAGTATTTAGAAAATCTCAACTCTTACTTGCTTCTGAAGATCTAGTAGTCCTATCCCACTCTCAGCTCTTGATTACTTGCTGTAAAATGATTTTTTTATTACAATTTGGAACGCTGTAGTAGATGAAGACAGATTTTTCTAACGCATGATTGCTTATCAGCAATTGTTTGTATTATTACAAAGAACGTTCTAGGCATAATAGATGATACTAAAGCAGTTCTTAGTGAATTGCATGGAAAAAACCCCACCGAACTGGCAAATTAAAGTGGTTGGTATTCTTGGTACATGAAATACAAGGTAGATTTTGATTATGTTGCATCTTAACACTTTTCACATACAAAGAATGATGTATGATGGAATGCTTCGTGAACATTTGGAATTTTTGAGCTTTCCTCTTAGCAGACTAATTCTGTCTGTGCTTATGCATAGGAACAGAACCATGGAGCTCAGTGGATATTCGTGGTTGCAACTGAAATCTATCACTTACTAGTAATAAGGTTTAGATGGGCTTAGCTTTTGTATAGTGTTAGTCTCTCATCACTTAGTATTGTATTATTTTATCTTATACTGCATTAATCCATGTAATTTGATCATCTTTACAGTTCATTCTGTCTTTTAATTCTGCTTATGCCTTAAATTCACATACATTTCTGAAAGGTACAATTTATTTGGAAATTAAATTTTACTGCACCTTAACTATTTTCTGCAAATCACCATGCTCTTTCTGATGTATTCTGAAACATTTTCTTGATGTCTGGTATTAATAGTTCAGCATGGAAGGAGTAGGGACTTGGAATCTGTGTTTCTCTCCTTAAAATATTCAGATAAAAGACAACTCCGTATTTTTGATGCATGGTTTAATCTATGGTTCTTCTAAGACCTCACATGGATCTGGCTGTTGCTACAGACATCGAGGTTTCAAAGCTCTACTCAGTCTGAACACTTTATCTTCTGCCTGCTCTGACACTGCATTACAAGAGCTTTTGAAGGAGTATTAGGAAACTCAGATAAACAGACAACAGATGATACATGTTGTCACTGCAGATAACGCTTGGTCCAAACCACCACTATTCTCAATATGCTCTTTATAGGATCTTTTGAGTTATGCTCAACCAGGACCAAAACATGACTTTAAGGATAGGAGTACCTTGGAGACAATGGTAAGGGTGTTTCATCCTAAATGTCAGTGTTTATGTTAGATATCTCCATTTTTGTTCACTGTGTTTCTACCTAGCTGTGCTATCTAATTCTTAGATACTAAGAGAAAGATAGTATAAAAATAAATCCCATCTTAGAGATGGTAATAAAATTACATTATTTATTGCTTTAGGTGGTTAGTGAAGCTTCTTGAAAAGTCTTTGAAAGTAATTCAATAAGACAATAATTTTAAAATCCTTTAGATTGTTTAGTATTAAAGCATTTGCTGTAATAAGAGGCATCTAGTGGTATAAATGATAGGTACAGTCCCTAATGGCCAGATCCAGTAGAAAATGATTCAGCTTATTTTATTGCCGAACTTCAGAAAAGTTGCAATCTGCTTCCTGTGCTGGGAATTGTGAAACTGAACCAATTCTGTTAAGGGCATTGTCTCCTGTATTACTGCTTAATAACTGAATTACTTTTAAATGCTATAATTATACATGGGGTTTCTATCTTCAGATGTATAACTGATTCATCCATGTTAGCAGCTACACTTTCTCTACATGTAAGGGGATTAAGAGATGGCTCAAACTATACCAAAGGGGAGAATAAGTGAGAATTATTTTTAGGTAATATTTGGCTTTGCAATATTTGCTAGATGTTTGCTAGAATGCTTACCTGGAATGTCCTAAATTGTTTACACTGGAAGGTCAAACTTTTTCAAAAGAAATTTTGTAGAACATCAAATTTATAGAGTAGAGTCTTCAAAGATATGTAGATCCTTTATGTTGAATTTTTAGAATTCTGTCTTGGGTACTGGTGGACTACCATGGTATTGCATGGAAAAAGGTTCTCAGAATTAACTGGAATTACCTGTTTCAGGTTTCTAACACAGACCGACAGTTTAAGCCATGGGAAATAATCTGGAAAACAAACCACATGCCAGTGCCCAGCAGCAGCACTTTTTATAGCTGGGTTGCTGCACCCTGCCTCGACTGATCCTCCGCGCTGGGTTTGAAGTGCAGCTCGGAGAGAATGTCTCTTTTGGAGCACATTCTAAAGTGGCAGCGATGCTGTCACTGTACTGAAATCTGCCAGCATTGTCAATCCAGATTTCTGTCCATGGCCTGGGAAAGAAACACGTTCAGAAGATGATTTCCAGTTTGGCTTAGAACTTTATTTAGAGCACATGAAGTGCAGCTGACTGTGAGCTAAAGTAGTTAATTTTTATCTCTCAGACAGGTTTTCATTCAACATGCTAGTAACTTATAAGTTATAATTTATCTGAATCACTAATTAAAGTTTTTTTAAGAAAAATAACAAATGTGATCTAAGCACAACTGAAAACATTTGTCTTAATGTAGACCTAAAATCAACTCTGGCTGATTATTTTTTAATAGATTACCATGTAAAACTTAACTGCTCAAAAACATTTCTGAAAAGGAGTACATTTCTTGTTGTTTTTCCTGTTCCACAATCATCACAGTATCACGATCACTCGGTAGCTTTATCTCTGAGTTAGATTGCCTCCTCAGCTGCATCCTCTTCCACTTGGAGAATATGAGAACGATCAATGCAATGATGCTGATGTGTTGTGGCAACATTTCTAACTTGAAATCTTTTGGGATTTTGGCTGTAATGTTTCAGAAGACACACTTTCGTTGAAAATTTAGTGCCTGATTAAAACCATAGCAGCAAAATAGGTTGAACCCAGGTTTTGAAAAAACAATGCTGTCACACCTTCACAGAAGCAGCTGGGAATACTTTACACTCCATTTAGTTAATTTTAACTGAGTTATTTAAAAATATACATGAATGTAACTGCAACTCCTGTTGCCTGCATAGTTCTGTTACCACACTTGTTGCATGCCTTTCTTTTTCCTAGTGGGAAAAAAGGATATTGGAACATATAAATATGTACAAAAGCTGCTCAGTGGGAAGGCAGACAATAGGCTGCCCATAGCAGCAACACGGGACTATGGATTTGGAATGGCAGTAATTGCCAAGTGTAAGATGGTTGGTCTGGTGAGTACAGGTGCATACAAAATGGGTAAGTAGTAGCTACATAGTGCATAGCCAGGGATAGGGGTATACGGGATTTTTCTGTCATACAAGAGATAGAGCAATTGAATTAGTTTGCGAAGGTTTGTTTCAGTTCTGAAAACTACTGCATGAAAAATGGTGGGTTTTTTAAACTGCATTTTATTTAGTCAATTTCCTTCAGGATTTTTTAAAAAATTATTAAAAATCAATTATTTTTTAGTTATTTTATTCTGATTTTTTAGAGAGTAGAGGGGAAATTTTTACTCGTTCTATTCCAAAAAAGTTGTTTTTACAGGGAAAAAGTTGCAAGTCTCCCTATTGAGCCATGGTTTATGAGGTAAATAGCAAATGCCATAGATAATGTGATGGTTTTCCCTTGTTTGGTGCTTAAGGGAAGGAACAGGTTGCTTCTATGTTTTACTTGGACTAAGGCCACTCTTACAGTGTATCGTTCTGTGCAAATGCGTCAGTTCTTCAATATGGGCTTCTTTGGAACTGAACATGTCAGAAATTAATGTTTTAAGCATGATGCCCTTTTTAGACAAGGGAAATAATTCTTTCTTGTCCTTTTCTTACTTCAAACTGCAGGTTTTAAAATTTCTCAACAGAAAAACAACTTGGGGAGTGAGAGAGGATTCCTACTGAGTATCTTTCCAGCCTAGTTGACCATATAAAATGCAATTTTATGTTAATTGCTTAATTGCTGTAATATCTAAAGCAAATATTAAAGTGAAGATAATAATGTTGAGTGTTATCTGTAAGTGAATTATGCTGACACCAAGCATAGCAGACTTCCTGAAGTAAAATTCCTTAAATGCAACAAATTGTCCAGTTTGCTCTGTAAGGAAAGCTGTTGACACAGAACTAAGAAAACCAGAATAATTCTATGCACGTTCCATGTTCAGACAAAAACCCAATATGCTGAACCAGGGCTGCATGCTTTTGTTACTGTCCTTTGGATTACAACAAGCACTGCATCACCAACTCAGAGCAACGCACATAGACTTATAAGTCAAGATGATATTTTTAACCAAATATTTAGTAAAATTATAGACAATTGGGCATTTTCAGGTAATAGTGACTTGCTTTTGAACAAAGTGGAGCCTGTTGCCTTACTTTTTGAGACTTATTGACTCTTGTGGCTTGCTTGTGTGTATTACTGTCTAGTGGGAATACGATCTCCAGGTGCTGTACCATCTGTTTGGGAAAAACTACCTGGTACCTGACTTTTAATTTTACCAATGAAGAGTAATATTTAGTGTTTGGGGTTTATTAAGAAAACCAAAATTATTTGAAAACACTAGAGAATGTCTCCTTTCCTGTAAGGAGGCTTTTTTATTTTGTTTAACTTAAAAATTGCACTAGAATGTTCAAGATTTTCAGTTCCCTTTTCCTACTGCAGAAAAAAAAGCTGTCTCCAGGAAATGATAATCATAAGGGCTTTGGTAAAATTAGTTTGGACCTAACACTTTACGAGTTATATTGTTGTCTTTGTTAGAAAATAGAATTTCTTGTGCAAACTACAGAATACAATCATCAATATATGCTAGTTCCAAATTCTAAATATTCTCTATTCTGGCTGGGCAATAGAGATGATTAGAATTGCTAGTATTTTGTTTATGTAGAGCAGTTAGAAGTTGCCGGTGTAGGTTTTTGTCTTCTCTTTTCTCTACTTCAGCATTTTTTTCCCCTGGACCCTTTAATTTTAGATCTGTGAAAGGATTACATGTGGTCTCTCAACAGGGATCAGAACTTTTTCTGTACTGAGTACTGCCCATCCATACAGTAGATTAACCTACTCCCATTTGAATGGCTGAGAGAGACAAATCTGGTACTGGTTTTATCCCCATTTGATTTACAGAGTTGCTCTTTTCTGCATTTTTATCTATAGATGTCTTTTACTTAAGGCTCAAGTATTGTTATACAAGGGCAAGGAAACGTTTTCATGGAACAGTGCCAAAATTTGGATCTTGATCAGGGGGTTTAGGATTACAGTTAAGGTTTGTGGACAAACTCAGCACTGTATCCTAACTGACTCCAATTTTGGCTAGAAATTTGAATTCCAAGGTAATTTTTCATTTGCACTTGAATCTGTGATGTTGCATTCTTCTTGAAGACAATAGAGTGGGAGCTTACTCTGTCAGAGTAGCTCTGCAGTACATGTCCTGGCATGTTTCTCTCAAAGTACTTGTAGTTCTATTGGCCTAACGGTGGAGACCACAGAGATTTAATGAATGAGTGGATTTCTTTCTTCAGTTAGTATTTTCTCCAGTTATTTCTTAGAGTAACTGGAAAAGCTGAAGTGAAATGTTGAAATAAAAATTTTCAATGGCTAAGGTACTATTAGTAATACATAAATATTACACAAAAAATTAACTCCTTTTGATGCAGTAATGGGTCCCCATATAATACAGACTGAGCTATGTGATGCAGGGAGTGGGTTATTTATATGTATTAGATGCTTTTTATGAAAAAGCTGATAGAAGGTTAAAGACATAAGGCAGTGTTCTTTAGCTGTTGAGCTACAAACAGCCCTCAAAGCAAATTGAGTCAGTTCTAAGGCAACCAGTAAACTAGTTTCAGAAGCACTAATAACAAGGAACAGTTTACTGTGATCATATTGCCATCAGGCACTTACCTATCCCAGACTTTTAGAAATGTTTAAATGGCAGTATGGTACATGTGACTGAAAAAATTCATTTAAACCATGCATTTCTGTAGCATTTAGTCATTGCTACCATTTATAAAGCTTAATCTCTCACTGATAAATATGCTTTACCCAATGATTTGTCTGAATTACGTCTTTACTACCTGAGGTGGATTATAGTAGGCTAATCCTGAACTTCCTGATCATTGCTAATACTAATTGAGATTTTGTTCAAATTAAACCAGAGTAAAAGTCTCAAGGTGTATTTTATACAGAAGAGATCAAACAAGAACCAGGCCACATGATGAGCATATGTTTCACAATGTGTTTAAGTTTAGTGGAATGTGATTTTGGCCTTGGCCTTCTTGATTCATTTGCAAACTAAATTGTGTTTTGAACTCCAGAGAATCCAGAATGCAGCTGGGCAAACAACAGTTTGTTGTTGCTGACAGTTTTTAAAAGATCTTTCTAATTCGAGTCCAATGACAACAGCAGGTTATTAATTGTACAAAACATGTTCTGTTCTTACAGTAGTTTTTATTCACTGCCACCAAGAAAATGGATAGTCATTTTTCTCTGTATTACATATAATGTATGGAGTTTATTATTAAAAAATGCAATCTAGTGAACACTGAGCTTATAAATGCATTTTTAGAAGACTGTTAAAAGTCTATCTAAATATTAGAAACTGATGAGTAAATTGAAGCAAGACAAAGGCTTGCAAAGTTTCAATGCGAGCACTAAATATTTTGTTTCTGAAAGTATAGCCTTTATTTCTATTTCGTTAGATTTATACTGCACTGGAACTATTAATGCCAGATGTGATTGGTTTCTGGCTTTTTCCACGCAGAAGTATGATGGCATTTTGTATTTTCTTTAATTATGGTACAGTTATTTGCTACTCACACTCTTTCCATTATAAACTGAGTTACTCTTTTGGCCTTTTCTATTACTAGTCTCAAAGCATGCTCTCCAAAGTCTGAAATACCTAAAATTTATCCACACTATTATCTTTGCAAATGTGCAAAGTGAAATATGACGTGGAAATACCATTAGCAATATTAGACATTTAGCTAAACACTTCTAACCAATACAAGCTTATGATAAAGTGTTGACTGCTACACTTCATTAGATAACAGAAATTGAATAGATCAATACAGTAAGCCATTAACGACATTGTGCAGAGATATTTTTGGACACTGCAGCTATGTGTCATCCAAATGTGTCTATTCTCTCCTTCCTCTTTGGATCCCCTCGCTGACCTATTCATTGTGGTGGTACCATAAACTTTCAAACCTATAACTAATAGAGAGGTTTTATTGTAAATACAAATGCAGCTCTAAACTTCTGGCTTACAGGGCAGGACCACTTGAAGTTTCACCTTTCAAAGTACTTTTGTCCCTTTTTTTTTATGTTCCTATTGCAGAAAAAGTGTAATGGACCAATTAATAATTCATAAAATACTTGGCACAATACATGGATTTACTTCCGTGTCAGGTTGTTTTAAATGATATCAGGAATCTTGGTACTATTTTTGAGACATTAAAAAGCTACTGTATCAGATCATTTTTACATTTCTTTGGAGGGATTGTGAAAGGATATACTGCACCAAAGAGGCTTTTAATGAAATATGTCCCTGAAGGGAAGAAGTAGATAAGCAAAATGAGTTCACTTTTTGTCGCAGAATGCAGTGACTTGAGCACAGCATTAAGACAAAATACGCATTTGAAACAAATGAGAAGATGGTTGAATGTAATTTTGGGTTAAATGGTGTATATGTACGAACAAGATTTTATTCCATCACTTGTGTATTAACTGATGCACAAAGAGTGGAAAATAAGAGGATGTGATCTAATATCCAAGGTGTAAGCTTCCTACTTATTCATGATTTGTGGTATTCCTCCAAGAACATTAGTAACAACCTTTTAAAACTACTGATTAGAGAGGGAAATGCTGTGCGTATTAACAGCTGGTCTTTGCCCAAGAGAATCTACAACCTGAGTGGCAAAAGCAAAAAAAAAAAGCAAGACAAGGGAAAAAAGCAAGGCAACTGTGTTTGAGTAGAATGATAAAGATGCACTTGAACTAAACCAAGTAGATGACATTGCAATAGAAGAAGAGAGTTGTTTAAAGCGCCTCTCACTTAACAGATTACTTAAATGGGCTTGGAAATGGGAAAAGTGAGTAGGTTATGTTTTGTAGAAATCTGCACAGTGAAAGATATCTGAGTTTTATCTCCCTGTTTTAAGGAACATGCACAAGCTTTGTCTGCTGGTTGCTTTATTCCACTACAACTTCTTTCAAGTGAATTGAGTTACACTCAATTTACACGACTGTAACAAAAAATAGAATCCAGACACTCACCAACCTAGGGGGCTTCAATGAAAGTAAAACTATTTTTCTTATTTGGAAATTATTGCAGAAATTTGTATAGTTCTGATTTAAACACATTATTTTATCCTAATTAAAGAGTAGCCAGTAAGGTACGTTTTAAAAAGTTGATAAATTTTTTCAGTTTACTTAAAGGAACAACATAGCATTATAGTGTCTGAACTGATTTGGCGTGAAATAAAATCTTGGCTTTCCTAATAAAAGCATTTTATCATTATTCCCCCCCAAAAAATTACTAAGAAATATTTAATTTAAAATATCTTTGAAAATTATGGCAGTAAAATGCAGTGCAGGAAATATTTAAGTTGGGCACTTAGTTATCCATACATTTAGTTTATAAATCATGTCAGCTGCAAGATTTTGGATATAAATCAGTATGAGCAGAGTTATGCAGAAAGAAATCTAAAAATATTCTGGGGCAAGATTAAACATAATTGCAACTATGTTTAAAATGCTTGATAGAATATAATTTCTTTTAATTAGGGATTTACAGTTGTTTTTTACGGTATTAGCTTTGGTCTCACTTCTTAAGAAACATTTGTGACCCAGCTTCCCCAAGCACCCAATATTCAAGAGTTTTTAAATCCATATAATTTTGGTTGTGCTAGCTGTGTGTTGCCTTCATTTCTCTGTATGCTGATTTCCAGACATCTTGATTCTGAAATTTATCCAGGCTTACTGACCTGATTTTCCCAGCCCTGGAAGGAGACCAGCAGGAGCTGATAATCTTTTCCTCCACAGAAGAAGCAGCACAGTGTCCTCCTTTGCAGGGGCTTAAGGCAGTGGAGGTAGAGAAGGACTGTATCCTCACAGAGGGTTGCTGTCCACCTGTAGTCCTGTCAACACTCTCCATCTGAGAGGTTTAAAAAGGCACAATATGTGACAGTGTGCACCTTCAGTGCACAGAGCTCTCATTTGGCTTTGCATATGTAAGTGGGCATCACGTGCCTTTGAAGAGATTTTCAAGAACCCTTTGTCTTTTTCCTTCCTACAATTGAACCTGAATGTAGTCCTCATAAAGACATAAGAAAGGTGACTGGTACCATGGGAGTGGTATCTCTGAATCCTTTCAGCTAGGTCATGCATCATCCCCATGTGTGCAGAGAGGACATCTGTGATGTACTCGTTATTTAGAAAAGAAATAAAAAAATCACTATGAATAGATCAGAAAATATTCATGCACCTTTCTGGTGAAGTCCAAAAAGAAAATAAATATGATGCTGCAGATATTCATCTTTGCTATTCATCTTTGCTTTAACCTCAAAGCATATTTTATTTATGTACCTGGGAGAGTATCTTGACGGTGGCTTTTCACAGAGGTAGAAGTCCTTCCTTTTTATTTCTGTAGGTGGTTAGTCTTTTGGAATTGCAGCCAAAACCATTTCCTTCTGCTTAGTTCTGCTTATTACTGTTTCACATCTTGACAGTGCTGGCTTAAATAATTATTAACTAGGAGAAAGCAGACAAGGCAGCAGTTCAAATTTTTGCATTATCAGTTCCAGGTCATATTAATTATTCTGAAAAGCATTCAACAGCTTAATAAGACAAGGATTTGACCATAAATGTTACTTTCATTTGTTTGTGTTATTTGAGACTGTTGTAACTGGCTGCTTAATGGTCTGTGTCATGTAGATGTATTATTATTTCTCATTGGCACGTTTTACTCAGTTGTCATTAATGGCACAGAATGGTTTTCCATCATTTTCTCTTGGAATCCCAGATAGAGAGCAAAATCAGTGAGAGTTTTGTCAGTGAATTACATTAAGCTACTCTTTGCTACTCATGAATCAATGTATTTTCATCTCGGACTGGTTCCTGCTCTACATATGTCAGTGCCACTCCACTGTCTTATTTGCTAAATGAATAACAGAGTTCTCATTAAATTAATGCTGTGATTTTTTGCACTGGATTACTGGCAATATGTTCTGTTTGCTCTTTTGATTTTACTGAAAAATAACTCTCAAGTACCAAAGAATAAATAATCACAGTTAAATAAGGACTAAAGAAAATAAAATGGTATTTGAGTTATAAAATCAGTCATGGTTCTTGACTGAAAATTCAGCAGTAATTGAGGAGGTTAGAGGCAGTGAAGCACATTAGTTCAGCTTCCAGACCTACAGTGTGGTCACTTGTCTTTTCATTTCTGCTAAGTAATACAGCGGGTAGAAGAGAAGAAAAAACAGCTTCTTAGTCACTCTTGTCTGCATAAGTCTGTGCCTGACAGGTTTATAGTCAGAAAAATCAAGGTATATCTTATATATCTATGAGCATTAAAGGAATGAAACTTTAATTTTTCTGACTAAAGAAATCCAAAGCACCTAAGTATTTAACGCCAGATAAACAACAAACCTGCTATAATCAGTAGGAAAATTATGTATGCTCTTATTTCATCTTGGATGTGGAGGAGGTTAAGCAGAAGGAGCAGCAACCAGTTTGCAATATTCTAGTCATGGAAATCGGCTGGAAAAGCAGGAAATTCAACCACACAGCCATTCCTTTATCCTAGTAAGCCCTTTCTGGTTTGAAAGCAGTTCTGTGTCAATGTTTGGTAACTGGTGGCCAAATGTGAGAGTTATTGTCAAGGGATTGAAATGAAAGTTTTTGCAAATCAGTGAAAATAAAATAAAAAGAATAATAAAGTGTTAAACATGAGAGAGGGGGAAAGAATGAGGATGTTCATGCAGGGTTTGGTAGTCAATTTGCATTAACAATCAACACAGAAGCAGTTAGAAGACAAGTAAAGGAAGGTAAGCTTGTAAAAAGCATATGGTCTGACATGAAGGTGAGAGATGGCTGTGAAAAAAGCAAAGACTTTTAAAATCAGGTGATTTCATGAATCACAAATTCATTACTAATTTAATTTAGATTCAAAAGAGCAATAGGAGCCATAAAAATGAAGCACGAGGTTTCTTGAGTTATTCTGGGTTTGAGGTTTTTTTAAATCAGGGACATTACGGTGTGTTGTTAGTCATGATGTCATATCTGAAGACTCATGACCTGATCATCTCTTCAGGTTTTAACTGTCATGTTGTCTTGTTCTGACACGACAGCAAAACAGTTCATGTGAGTACAGGGCTGCCATGGCTGGCGTTGCTAAACAAGGCATCACTAGTGCTGGAAAACTTTAAAAATAAAAACCCCCAGATTAATAGTACAAACCTCTCCAGTGTAGAGGGTATTTCTTGTCTGGGGAGGCGGGTGCCTTGTAATATTTCAGAGAATCACAGAATGGTTAGGGTTTGAAGGGATTGGAAGGGATCTTCAAGATCATCTAGATCAATGTTTGATGATATTAAGCATATAATTGAGCAGGATACAGAAGTATATGCTCTTTCTGAGACATTTCAGCATTTGTTATGACTTATTAAGAAGTATTTGTGACTAGCTAGTAGGCTAGATGAATTGCTATTCTGATCAAGACTGGCATTTCTTTGCATTGTTTATACATTGTAGTTCACTTGAAGAACCTACCATTTCAAAAATCAAATTAAACCAAAGGTAAAAAAAAATTTGGAAAGCAGTGGCTAGTTTTTGACAACTCAAAAGAAATAAGAGTTTTTGATATTTTCTCAGTTTCAGAAAATGATTGACCATATGTCAAATACCATCCTTAAATTTTAAGGGCTACTAATCTTGTTATGCCAAAGTCTCCTAAGGGTTGGAGATGAGGCCATTTTCTTACCTTTCTCTATAGCAACCAGGAAGTGTGTACCTCTGCTTCCTCTTCAAGATGCTTTAGTCTGCAGGAGCTGAGACACCTGCTGTGCTGCCCAACTTAGGATGTGTCACTGTCAGCTTCCAGGTTTCTTCACTGCCCCTTTCTAGGGACTTTATAACACAGTCCCACCTTTTCAATGCCCTTATGTTTTTTGAATTGAGCAGGATAATGCACGGAGGGAAAGTAACTTCTAAGAAAACTCAGAATATAAAGATTGGTTTGGCATGCTGGGCATGTGATCATTGAAGGAACACTTCAAATTGCATGCTGACCACATGATTGTGAGCAATATCTCAGAGCAGACTTGTTACTAGGTCACCATCAGAGAAATTGTTTGTACTATCCTGCTAAACTTTAGTTAACAGAGAAACTTTCAATAGGTAAAGAAAAGAGGCTTTTTAATCTTTGCAAATAGTCAGCTGCCCATTTGCTGAGTTTTTTTCCAGTGTCTGTCAAACCACTAAATTAACTGAATTCTATGCAAAGTAATATCTGACATTTGAAATGAGTAAATGGTGTAGTAAAGATCAACATGGGCCACCTCATGTTAAAATTAAGTTAATAAACATGGATTTTCTGATGCGTATTTTATACTTGTTTTTCATACTTATCTATGATGTCATGTTAGCTTTTATCAGCACCTTCTTCATTAGTTTTTTTTCAGAAGTGCCAGAAGATTGTAGAATGCATAGCTCGAAATAAAAATAATTTTAAATTAGAATTGTTTAAACTGTGAGGTAAGATGCTAATTAGCTCGTGCACTGGAACAGGTTGCCCAGAAAGAATGTGGAGACTGCAACCCTGTAGATGTAAAAATCTTGCCTGAGCAAGGCCTCGAGCAAGCTGGTCACACTTTGAAGCTGCTCTGTGCAGGCCTTCAGATGTGCCTTCCAGCCTAAACTTTTCTATTCATCTGAAGCATAAAATCTGGCTTAAACATTTTGAACAATGCTTCCTTGCTGTGTTTCTCATTTGCTGAGGTCTTTGTAGAAGTGTCTGAGAAACAGGGTTGTGACGTTTAAGCTGTTGTTGCACAGATCTCAGTTGAACAGATGAATGACAAGTAACACGATCAAAGGAACACTTATTGTGTATATTGATAGGGGTCTATAAAACAGCATGGAAAAGCTTTATGGTAAGTCTGTATTACACATATAATAATACTCTTCCTTTTTTTTACCCTTCAAGACATATATTAGCATAGTACACATAATTTTTTTTTCAAGAGACATCTTGCTGTTCACAGTTTGCTGCAGAATGGTCTGAACTGCACTTTTTTATTAAAAAAGCAGTATCCTTCTTAGAAAGGAATATACAAAAGTAATACATTTTTTTCCCCAGAAGACAGAATTTTTCCCCTCATTTTATTCAATGCTAATTGGCTTCCAATTGTCAATAATAACATAAACGACGTGAAAAATTCTTCTTAAACTTGTTGGCGTATCAAATGTTTATTCTGGAATTTTCTATAGCATGTTAGTTGGGTCACTTTTTTAAACATATTTCTAGATACTTCATATCATTCATTTTGCAGTTCTGTAACTGTATTTTGTCACATCAGCCTTCTTGTTGGAAATAATATTCTCTTGCTTAATAGAACAAGAAATTACCCTTGAGATATTTATTTTGCTGTAGATTTTCTTGTTCAGTAATAATATGCTGACATTTCTGCTGAGAGAACTTGATGAAATCTTGTGGTTTTGACCTATCCTTTAGAATCACTCATGGGAAAAGTGCACACTACAGCAGAAAATGTTGGAATTCTGGTGTGATGATGTCATGTTAAATTTATTAGAAAGACACAGAAATTGAAATTTTGTTAGCCTCAGAAGAGGATGAAATATGAATCTCTGTACTAGAGAGGAAAGAGATGAGTGGATGGGAAAGAGAAAAATGGTTTGTTCTTGCCTGTTTTCTGACATTCTTGAACTTCTGTTGTCACTACAGATAGAGAAGACCAGTGAGCCTTCTTTTGTTCCTTCTGTCTCCCATTTTGGATAAATCTGAATCTACTTTCACTTCAGTTTTTCAGCAATTCTTTTATTATGGTTTAACTTAGGGGTTTTGTCATTACTCTGTCATTTGTTTTTCAGTTTTAAGAATTCAAACAATTTATAATGAGAGTTACAGAGTTCCTGAAGAAAACCTTTACGCAAACTGTACCTGAGGTGACCTGTACCTTAGTGCTGTATTCCCAAAAATCTCAGATGTATTTAGGTGACAAGGTAGGATTCATCAATCTAAGCAAAGACTCCAATGCAGATTATTAATTTTATTGAAAGTTAGAAGTCTAACATAGACCAGCTGCATAGTTTCTCTCGATGAATTATTAGGGAATGATCAGCCCAGGTGGTAGCTCTCAGAAGTCAGGTGAGCTAGATCCTCCTCCTGCCCTTTATAAATAGGGACCTAAGGTATTGTTCATACAAAGAATTCATCTGGATAAGAAAAACCCTAAATTAAGCTAAAATATTTTTTAAACATTGATCTGGGGTCAAAACTAGATCTCAAGACAAAAAATTGGTTCACATGTTCAGAATCAGTTATGAGAGCCCTGAGGCCTTGTAGGCTGTCTCTGGATTTCTTATTTGAACAGTGCTGTGCTACACCCTCTGTCCCAGACTCCAAACTAGTTTTTCATTACAGAATGTTGTAGTATTAAGCCCAGCAATTTTTAAAGTACTGATAGTATTTCAGCTTGTCTTCATAAAGGGTAAATTACTTCCAAAAGCAGAGTGAAAGATGAAGTGCTCTCTTTCAGTAGCAGGGCTGCATCCAGAGTCTTTGAGGAGATTTGCTAGAGAAACACTTGAATGTTGAGAAAGGCAAGGGCCTGACACCTGTCAGATGAGTTGTAAAATGTACAGAATGTGCTCTCACTTGAAAGTCCTATTTGAGATAGTTGTTGCTTTTTTTTTTATAGAATTTTTCATTAGCAATGATAAAGCAGTACCACTTCAGAACAAACTATGAAAAAGCATTAAGGTTTTTAACAAGATGGAAAATAATTTAATTACTGGTTATTAAATTACTTGGCATGGTTTTGTTTCATTCCTTGAGGTTTCCAAGATTTGTTTGTTCCTTTTTAATGTAGTTAGCATAACTCATGAGGAAGGGTAGATACCCTGTACCAGTTTGTTATTCTTTAACAAATGGTTTACTTAAATTTCTTGGAAGGCTGCCGTTGAGGAGAAATTACTTGAGTATTGCTGACGTAAAGTGGTATCTTTTCCTTTAAACTTGTGGTTGGGAGTAGATTTTACTTTTGCATGAGGCTGTGTCATTGCATCTTCAATCAAACAATAGTATTGTTTTTTGAAATGCTGTGTTCTGTGATTCAAAACAATTGTCTTAAGATCATATTTCTTTAGGACTGTCTGGGAGCAAGACACGTCAGTGTGCAGATTTGGGACTTTTTTATTCTCTGTACACTATGATAGAGCACATTTTATCTATTGGCAGCTGGGCTTTGTTTTAGTGTGACCCGTGGACTCTGGTTGGCATTGCAACAAGCAGGGTTTTGTTTAGATCCTGGGTAGGTCTCATGCTTTAAGGCCAGCTGGCAACCAAACCCCACGCAGCTGCTCACTCCCCCACCAGCGGCATGGGGAAGAGAATCAGAAAAGTAAAAGTGAGAAAACTCGTGGGTTGACATGACGATGGCTTGATAGGGAAAGCAAAAGCTGCACACACAAATAAAGCAAATATAAATAAGCTTTCCCAAGTTAAATAATTTGCTTTTCTTGAGCCCAGTGTGTTTTCCTTTCCTTCCCCATTTCAATACTACATTATATTTTCTATTAGTCTATTTTAAATGAAAGGGAGAAAAGAGGAAAGGGGAAAAAGAAGCACAGTTCAAACACTACTTTTTTGCAGTGGAGTAAAAGAAAACTAAGGATTAAGACCAAGTCATTCCTCCCAACTGTGTTTATCAGTTCCTGTAAAAATCAGCATGATAATCTTTGGAAAATCTTGACATCTACATAAAGCTTGGAGGAATCAAAAGTTTCATGCACATTTCATCAAACTAAGCTAAAATTAAGAAAAGAGATGAGCTGGCTGAACTGTGATTTCTTTTGTGCAGCTACTTGGGTTCAAGTAGCATACAAAGAAAACGCTTCATTAATTTATGTTAGAGGCATAGGCGTAGATACTACAGTTCTTCTTCAAGTAACTTTATTATAGAAGCAGTGAACTGAAATGAAAGAAAAGGTTAAACATATTTCTTTGTATTTTTTTTAACTGGGCACACAGCAAAATCAGAAATTTTCAGTAAAAGTTCAAAATGCCATTAGGGAAAACATGATAAGAGCTTAATCGTTTTTCATTCCTAATGAAAAAACAAAGACAATGTTTGAAATTACTAGTTAAAAAAGCTTATTGTTGATTTTTGAGGCTTGTAATGATGTGATAGTCGCCCTTTCTGAGATCTGGTCTATTGTGCCTTGGCTATCTCCAAGGAGATGCAGACATGGTTTCTTCTTTATTCTCTGTAAAGTGTTGTATTTAAGAGCTCTCAAGTGTAAATGGGTAAAAATGGACTGTGCTTTTCTAAGAATTCAAATACTTAAGTTTTTCAGATGTAAGACAGAAACATCCCTAATGAGACACCCAGGATTTCTGAACTCTTTTAAGTGCAGCAATTCTACCGTTGTGAATAGCACTTTTTACAAATACAACTATGGAACTGTTTGTTACAAAACATTTCACGCTGTATTACTTGACATTCCATTTATTAGTTCAGAAATAACCAGTATCTGAAATTCATTTTATGACTAGTTTGCCACCAATCTAGTTAATTTCTTTTGATTGCTACAACTGTGTGTAAGGTATTTTAATTTATATGATATTGAAACTTGCTTTTGACATTGAAGTCCTTCAGCTTCTCAATTTTGTTCGGTGCACAATAGTATTTCTCAAAGGCTATATTCCAGTTACAGAACACTCTCAGTTCTAGTCTGAGGAGCACTAAATGATAAAGGGAGGAAAAAAACCCAATGTGCTTTTTGATACTGAACAAACCTTTTCATTGAGTTTTCTGCCATGACACAGTGAGTAGAGTGTTTTGGTGCTGAGACACCAAGTACCTCTGTTGTATGAAAATACTAACTTTATTGCAATAAAAAACCCAAACGATCTTGTGCCAAAACTTTGCACATTGATTGCTTTCTTTTGCTACTCTCAGGGTTCATACCATCTTGCCTTCTCAAAACTTGAAAAAAATATACAACCTTCTTCTTCAGAAACTGCAGCTTGAGGAGAATGAACTTGTTTTGTTTCTGTGTCATATGCTGATGTTTGTATGTACTATAAGATGAAGGAGTCAGAGGACACTGGCTACAGACTCCAGTAGAGATGGCTGTTACTTGGACTTAGCAAAATGGCCACAGGTCCACTTGCCAGAAATCTCTAAAGTGAGTATGCGAAATAGTGCATTCTGTGGTGAGAGGCAGCTTTTCCTGGAAGCCCTGCTCGTGCTGGTGTGCGCTGGAGCAACAAATGCAGCTATCAAGGATTTTCCCCTGACCTGCTCTCTCCCACTTTCATGAAAGAAGCAGCATGATCCAAGTTGGAAGACAGGCTCTTCTAAGATTTGATTCAGATTGGAGAAATAATAGTTTAATTTGACCTTATTGCAATTAGGCTTGTTTTGATTACTTAATTTTAATGTGCTTTTATTTGATTGCTATCTTAAAATATCAACACTGCTTTTATCATATGTTTTATTGGCATCCTAGTAGCAAGAAAAGGTATTATGATGAAACATCTTTCTGTATGTGTAAGTATTCCTAATGGGATGTACCGTCTCCTTGTGAACTGTTGACGACTGCTGTTTCGCAGCTGTAAAGTTGGCCTGATAAGTTATCTACATAGATGCAGTGATTTGTAAATTCAGATGTTAGTCCCATTAATAGCAATCTGTATGTGAAAATCTATATGCAGATAGTATTTTTTCCCATGACAGATTCTTGGAAAATCCAGTTTATTCCCTGGTTGCAAGAGGACATATTTGTGAATATGATCAAATATATTTGGAACGGAAAACTCCACCAAGCCAAGTCAGACTGATCTGCCACCACTGATTAGACTAAACATTCAGCAGTACTTCTGACAGGTTGTTAGAGACAAAGCTTTTAGTTTTGCAGCTCCTATCTCCTTTTAAACTGTGTAGAACATTGCCAAACCATAATAATTCCTTCCTTGAAGTTATACTTTTTGGGTATGGCAAACCTTTTGACATTGAGGATAACTAGAATTTTGCTTTGATGGTGAACTTGTTTCTTATTGCCGGAGAACATCTATGGAGCAACTTGCCAAGAAGTTTGTTGGGATTAGGAAGTATAGGAAAAAGAGAGAAATGCAATTTTGCCGTTAGGAAATATTTCTTCAAAGACGCTTTCTTTCTTCTCATATCTATGTTTTTCCTGTCCTTCATGATGTGACACTTAATGCCAGGGGGATGTGAGTCTCTTTCAGGTAGGTTTTTTTGAGAACTGAATTTAAAAACATACTTTTATTTAGAGAAGGGGCTGTTCAGACAGATTTAATAGTTATGGGTGTTGGTATGCTTTTAATGAAGAAAGGCAAATACTTGTTGCTGAAGTAGTATAATCAACCCTGGAATACCTGTTCGTTATCTTTTCATAGCACAGGCGTGGTATGACAATGTTTTAAAGGTTTGTAATGGGGTAATGAGGTGCTGTGATGGGATTTATAGTGGGTTGACACTGGCCGGATTCCATGGACTCATTAGATCCCTTTCTGCAACTAGGCAGAAGGGAGAGGGGGCATCCACCCACCACCTTTATGGGCAAAACCAGACTCAAAGTGAGATAATACCTAAAATTTATTACTAACACAATAAAAGCTAAGCTAAATAGTGAGAAATATAACAGTCTTAAAACACACACCACACACACACTTCTCCCCCCCACCCCTCCTTCTGTCCATGGGGGGTTGCAGTTGGTTGCAGTTGCTGCCGCTTGCAATGTGAGTTCCCCCACCCCTCGGGGTTCCTCATCCATGGGGTGCAGTAGAGGTTGAGTCTCTCCACCCCGATGGGTCTCTATGGGTTGCAGAGGGACAT
>VWZG01010265.1:434313-444868 GCA_013396735.1 Grallaria varia
ACAGGGCCCCTCCCTCGAGAACCCACAATAAAAAAAAAAAAAAAAAAAAAAATTCAGCTACAGAAACCCAGGACAGGATGTAAGTATACGTGTTATTCACCCATAACTCCTCAAGACTTTTACCCTACAGATTTCTCTGCTCAGTCTTTTTCAGAGCTATTTTTACTTTTGAGAAATTGAGAAAGTTCTTTTTTTTAATTATGCTGGGAAATAAGGATTTCCTAATTTAATAAAGCTGTTTGTTCTAGATAGCAAAAAAAAAAAAACAAACCACCTCAGAATTAGTCTTAGAATAAAATTGGTGAAAATTTAAGTAAGGCATAATTCTTAAAATTACATATAACTAAGCACAAGCTAAAAGCTGCAGTTCAGAAACACGCTGGGCTGATTCTTAGGATGATTACAGTCTCTACTGCAGTGCCCCATAAATGGCATTAAAAGTCATTCTTTTTCTAGCTAGATAAATAACAGTCTTTTCTTCATCTTTGCCTTGAGAAGTTTTCAGAGATCAGGTTTTTAGAGGTGAACTTTTGTCCATTGGTGGGATATTTATGTAAACAATCCAGACTAGAAAAAAGACTGGTGTCCATTGCACTTCACAAAGTAATGGTTTTCATTCTTACTTCTTTACTTGTTAGGTAATTTTATCATATGTTAAGGTTTTATGTGAATACCCCACCTAATCTAGGCAGGACCAAGGAATAGAGGGCAGTGTGGTTACATGCCTGCTTCTCCTCACGATGTGTACTCAAACTGCTGCGGGATGGAGCAGTAAGGAAAGTAGGGTATTCCCAGGTGCTCCCAGGAAAAGGCTGTTACTGCAGTTTGCAGCAGGCTTTTTTTCTGTATCTTTTCAGTTCCTGGCCACAATCAAGAGCAAAAGCTGAGGGAGCAGCAAAGAACCCCTGCAGCAAGGGTGCAACACTGTAGTTGCAACCTGCTTCGAAGTACCCCCCTTTCTCTGCATAATCAGTCTAATAGAGTGCAGTTTAGTAATTTACTTTTAACACAGGGAAGTTGGGTATGAGAGATATTTAGAGGAAATTTAGGTTAAGGAAGAATAATCATGGCCTGTAGCTATGATATTCCATATTATTGTGAGAAAAACTGCGTAAGAGAAAGAAATCAGTAAGTACAAGCATACTAACGCCCCTCCTAGAATCATTAGTACAGAACTGCACCCTTTTCTCCTACCACCTAAATGGGATAAAATGCACTCTAGCTCTTTTCTCTCTCCTGTATTTTCTGCTGGAGAAATAACAGTACCAAGCAAGTCTTGTTTCCTTAATGGTTCTTGTCATTATATCTGATAACTATCACAAAGAGAAGAAATGATTTGTTTTGCATATTGTAAGCTGTTAACATCCTCTTCTTGTCAAATTCTAGAATACTACAGACAGGGCTGTCACTCTGTATTACTTTGCCCCACAGCAAAACAAAGGTACGTGCTGTACTCAGCGTAAAGCTAAAATGACAGAGTCCTTTACGCCACTGAAATAAATACATCCCTGTCACTTTGAAACCAGTGGTGTTCTCTGGCATTATTTTACAGGTACTAGTGGAGGTTAAAGGAGGAAGTGAGAGAGAGCAAGCTTATTGACTTTCCTTGCATATATATGTATCCATACTGATTTTAACCTTGCCCGTAAAAGGTCAAGCATAAAATTATTGTCTTCAGAGGTTTGAATTAACATAGATGGAGAGTGCCATAGGAAAAAAAAGTTCATTTTGCACTAACTGGATGAAGATCAGTCTCACGCATACGGCAATGGTGAGGCTTCACTTGAGTACAAACTGCTGGGTTGACAGAAAAGGATTAATTTATGTGCCTCTTCTCAGGTTGTTGACTAATAACATATTGATTGTACCTGTAAGATATGCAGAGTGTCTGTCAGAAAGGAAGTCACTGTGGAATTGAAAATTGCTCGCATATTTGACATGTTCAAAGCTAGATTAATGCCATTAAGCAGCAATAAAAAGGCTGCAGTATGTATCAGATGCAGAGTTTTGTCACAAGTCTTGGAGCAGGACATCATAACAAGGTATAATTCCCAACCTCAGCAATGAGTGACTGATTTGTGTAGTTCCTGACATTTTTTTCTGCTTTTCTTTTATGTGTTCCTGCAGACATATTGAACTACTACAGTTTAATCCCAGAAGAGCCTGCAGGTGGTATTGTCCTTGCATTGAGGAGTTATTAAATTCTTAAGGTCACTATAAAAAAGGTTCCATTAAACTGAGTTAATAAAAACATTGGGCAAAGGTTTGCTAAGAGTGCAGGTATCAAAGTCTTGGGAATTGGACTGTCTATTATAACATCAAGCTAAAAGAATATTTTAAACACATAGCAATATGAAGATGCCAGAAATGCTGCTTCTGTGAAGTTTTGGCATGGGTGGTGTACAGACACTTGTGATTTGCTGAAGGAAATTTCCTGTTTAATGTTCATGTATTTTCAAGAGAAATGGACTATAGCAATTTTCACTTAAGTAACCTTTAAATGTTCTACAAAGAAATACTAGCTCTTTCTGCTGTATTTATGCATAGAGAGACACAAAGACAGATAGGTGTACATAAAAATGCAGATTAGATATATAGATCCATGGGTGATCTGTTGTTAACCCCTGTTTTATACTTAACAAGGGCAACTGAGCCTACTGTTTTTCCAATAATACTATGATATGCTGAATATTTTTAATTGGTGAAGCTCCTGAAGAAGAGCGGGATTAAAAACCATTTAAAACAAATGTCCTTAACCAGCTCTGGGATTAGACCTCTGAAGAGAGAAATAATAATAAATTGGACTTCTCTTTTAATATGTTATGACTGATGGCTTCTTTTCTTTAAATGTTAGCATGAGATTTCAGCTTCACTGAGGTAAACAGTAAATCCTTCATTTACTTCAATACAACCCAGATTTCAGCACAGGAAAATGCATATAGTTTTGCTGAAGTATTTTATTGTGGCTTCAAATTGAATATCTGATGCTATTTTCAACTCCAAAATACGAAGATATGATGAATTAAAAACCTTGTTTGCTGCATTTATTGGGCAATGAAGTAAAAGGAAATTGCTATATTAGCAATTAATTTAGAAGCAATCTCTCCAAGGCTTTAGTTTTGGATGACAAGACATGCAGTAAATTACATGTTTAGTTATATAAAACAATAAATTTATTTTGTGTGGTGAATGAGAGTTGCATAGCATAGTTTTAAGTCATCAGCTTCTTCCCTTGTAAAGCTGATAAAGTTCCATTTATTTGCAATACGACTCCTTTTTTTCTTTTTTTTTTAAGTGAAAATTTTAGCACATATCAAATATAGAGATCTCTTTTGAAAGGTCTATTCTGTAAGCTATATTAATTTGTGTATTTGCTGGTTAGAGTTTGAGAGGTTTTAAACATGAAGTATAAAATTAATAGAAATTCTGCTCACAAATAGCATCAAATTCCATCTATTCATGTATAGCTTGTTGCAACAAGCAAACGTCAAGCATAGCAAACACTTTATTGTTTAATGAGTGAATGTTATGGGACTTGATGCGCGGCATGTTAATAATGAAAATGGATATAAATAAAATAGTGATAAACAAAACACAACTCAGAAATGTGTTACAGGTGGAATTCAACCCTTTCAAACAGCCTTGATCTGGTAATCCCTGTGACTACTAAACTCAGAAGCGTTTCCCTAGTTTTTCATATACATGTTTAAAAGGATAATTTTTCACTGGGTGCTTGCTTTTCAATGGACATGTGTCCAGGTAGCACGTGTCCTTAGGTATAACCTCACATTAACTAAGACTACATAAGACTGAAATAAGATTTTGACCTTTTTTCCCCATTTCCAGTCACAAGTGTATATATCTCAGAACCTTCTACAAGTTAATAGAGTGTCTTACTGTATTCAGAAAGCAAAAGCAGCAATTAAAGAGAACATATGGCAGGTGCTTTAAAACTCCAGGGTGATAGTAGAGCGTATGACTTCAGCTCATTATAAGTATTTTGTTGTTCTTAATTGCTCTAGTAATTAAAATTCACCAAAAACTGTGAAAATGCCTAACAATATATTCCTGATGCATGTATTGCAATATTGCATGTAATAAAATGTGCATATTTTTCAAATTTTGAATTAAGCTTCTTGGTCACATGTATGGATACAGAGAATTATTTATTTTCATTTTAATTTTCAGGTTTTTTAATTTGTTTTTCAATTAAGACATGTTTGAACATTCAAGTAAAACTAATTTAACTGAGACTGTTTCTGGAAGCAAGATTAACATGTGCAATAAATGACAGATTATATCTATGAAAATGATGTGAATATTTATCAGTAATGAGAAATCCATCTGTGGTCAATTAACACCATTAAGAAGTTCTGATGAAGTAGTTTAGGAATGGTCCTAAAAGACTTTGAGAGGTCTTATTCAATCCAATATTTCATCAAAAACCACTGATGTTAAAAAATAACTTCAGGATCAGACAGTGAGGAATGTATGTTAGAGGCAGAGTTTGAATACTTTTACTAGAATGTGAAGACTGGATTTTTAAGAAACAATGTTATTTTCTGTATGAAATTGGATCCTTAAGTGCAAACCTTTAAATGTTTAGTGGTATTTTAGAGGTTAGGTAATACCCTTGAGGAAACAGCTATTTTAAAAATATGATCTGAAATGCATGGCAGCATGACCATTGCAATCTGCCGTGCAAGAGTGGGTTTAGTTATTCTGTGTTTAATCAATCCTAGCTGTAAGGAAATTAGTGTAAACAGAAGAAAACACAGCTCTTAAAGGCAAAAAGAAAGAATTACAAATAATTCCATTTTAGGAGGTTTACGGAAAAGTTCTCTTGCTGGAGTTGAAACAGAAGAAGGGGGAAGTGATTACCTACGAACAATATTTTATTACAGCCAAAAAGACCTCCAGCCCTTTAACTGAACAGAAAAATTAAAAATTATTTTATGAAACTAAACACTCCATCTAGAATGATTGTCCATGTAGCTCAGGTGGTGCTTGCTAGGGACTCAGAATGTGAGGAGACTGTAATTAGTAGAACAAAAGTTGCTTAAGTATCATCTCTGCTGTGTAAAATTCTGTAACTATGGTTGTTTTTGTGCTATTGAGGGGCTCTAGGCCTAAAACTGTCATTTTGTTTTCTTATTTACCACATAATTTGTGAAGTTGTGAATGCATTTTCCCCTGCAACTTCTCTTTACCCTATTCAGAATTTTTAACCCTCTACAGTGAAAAAAAATTCTCTTGGAGGGAGGAACCTACTGATTAGGGTTGAAACCAGATTTTTAGACACACTTCTGCGGAGCAGTGGATGTTCTTCTGTGTCCTCCTTTACTGTCTTTTGGGTTTCTTACTCCTGTGGCATTCCTCCCATCGTTGTATGTAGGCTATTGGCTCAATGCAGTCATTTGGACTCTGATTATGTGCTTCTTCCCTTACAGCTGCAGTAGCAGATCTTTAACTGATCTGCCACCATGTCTTGTAAGAGAGCGAAGCCTGCAATATCTTCTGTACAAAATTAGGCTCCGGCAAGGTATGACCTGAGTCACTGTGAAATACACACTGTGTCTGTGGAACGTAAGGTATGGAATTGCATCATTTAGAGACTGCTTTGGAAAGTATGTGCAGTCAGAGGCAAGGGGAGGCTGCAGGGGCAGCAGATGATATGGCATTTTTAAAGAACAGGTGCCAAATTTTGTAAGCTTTGGACTCCATCAGCCCAATGCTGCTGATTTCAGGCCTGAGAATCCATAGCTCAGAGTTGCATTGTTAGCTGGCAGAAGAGATTGGTACTAAGAATGTAGCAAAACCATCAGAACTGCTCATAGTTTTTCCTGACTTGCAGGTGGAATTACAGTAATCCCACCATTTTTAAATTTGAGGTGGTTTGGTTTGGTTTTTTGGGAGGTTTTTTTGGTATTAGTTTGTTTTTAGAAATGGTGATTATTTAGAGAAGAATGCTAAGGTGAAAACATGTTAAATCTTGAATTACGCCTAAAAAGTTCTTTACTGGGTTATTCAGTTAAATTTACAATAAAACACCTGTTTTATACTTAGTTTAGTAGCTGGACTTAATCTATCATACATACAACTGCTTGTAAGTAGAGAATTGCTATTAAGCAAGTCTGGAGCAGTTTGTTCACAGCTGTTGAAAGGGAAGATAAAAAAGGAATAAAGGTTGTCCATCTGCAAGATTGCATCCATCTGCTTGTTTCGTTTATGACATGCAAGAGTCAGTCAAGGTGCCTGTTTGCTTTATGTGCATCCCATCTGTGCTTACATGGCATGGAATGGTCCTCACTGTCACTACCAATTCAAGAAGGAAACGCTCTACCTTTAGGTGGGATTGCACATGTGCCGCTGGAATGCCATTTCTCGATGAATGTTTGAAAGACTGCTGTGGGTCTGTGCAGGGTACAGGAAAAAACTGAGAAATCTGAGAGAGATCATCGTGATTTGCATGAATGTGACACTGAGAAAGTATAGCTCATATATGCCAGAAATTCAGAAAAATTAAGGAAAATGTTAATGGCACAGTAAAATTGTCTTGTATAGTACAGTACTGTTAGCTCAAGAGGAATGAATACACACACACAAAACAACAACCAACCAAACAGTCAAACAAACAAACCGCAATAAAACCCACGCAACACCACCACAATGGACAAAACAAAAAACCCCAACTTGTTGAATATTTAATCTCAGTGACATTCCATAAAAGATTTCTTGGACAATATTTGAGCAAAATGGAGAATAGCACCTGATTGTGTGTTGTTGAGAAGGAATAATATTCGACAGTGTGGTGTTAACAAAGTTTTAAGACATTTCCACTTAGAAATCATGAACTAGACTGCATTTTTTCTTACTATCCATCCACTTTTCCTTACCTTAAATCAGACATTTCCTTTCTTCTGAATAGAAAAAAACCTAAAAGAGGGAAAATGTAGTGATAGTAATACACCTGTGTATGACACATCATAAACCGTAAACACAAATATTACAAAAGTGGTAGTCCCAGCTCCAAGTTCACTGAAGTCTTTAGTTTCTGGTTTGTCCTTGAGTTTCCAGAATACTTCTTTCACTTTGGCACGGTAAGGGAAAAAATTGCTGATTTTGTTGTAGTTTATAATTGTTAACATTTTGTGAAACGTTCTATACCATGCCAATGCTGGTATTTTAGTCAACAACTGCTCACAGAAAATCCATTACCATTATTGTTATCTATACAAATGAGGTAATGAGGCAGCTAGTACTTGACCATTCAGAAAAGCTTGTTTGAATATGCATTTCATGATTAGGTCTGGGCTTAATACGAGGCAGTGCTGAATTCAGGTCTAAATCCACTTATTTCTGAAGTTGCTAGTTGGCATTATTAGAGTTTTTATTACAAGACTCCTTGGGCTTCAGGGCTTTAACACTGCTTTCTGCAGTTTCATCCATAGAGCTTACATGCAATAGGTAAAAATTTATTTGTGCATATATAAGTAATATATAAAGATACCCTAAAAATGTAAGATATTTCAATCTTTTTTCTTGTAATTATTTAAAATAGCCAATTAAATAGTCTTAGGAAAAAATCTTCGGACATCAAGCTTTTTTTTGGTAGCTAACTTTGGGCATTAATATTTGAATCATTTGGCCTAACAAGTTGGTCACGGTTAAGCAGTGTCCACATTAAGTTGAAATTTGGGAATCTTCTAGTGATGAGAACTTCGTGTTGTTTTTTTTAAATTTTGTATTGTTTGGTTTTAATTGCAATAAAGCTCTAGTAGAGAGACTTAGATTCAGCAAGTATTATTGTCTATGAGCTTTTTTTTTGCTTTGAAGTATTGTGCAGAATTTCTCAATTAATATAGATTCCTGTGGTAGCTTGAAGATCTTTGGAGAATACTAACTTTTTTCCATCTCAAAAATAATAATAAAAAAATCTTTTACCTTTCTGGTTCTTGGGTTACTTTTATGGAAAAGGAAATGGTGTATTTGATAGCCAGTAACATTGGCTTTTGAGAGCAGGTTATTAATTAATGCAGGGTTTTATTTCAGATTTAATAAGATTTTTTATTTCTCAATACCATTGTAAAATCCCGTAAGACCTTTGCTGAAACGGGAATGAAAAAATTAGCAGGTGTTATTAAGAGAACATGTCTGTTGCCTTTGCAAAATGCCAAAAGTTGATTGCAGACCAACTAGGGAAGACCTATGAGATCCTTCCAGAGTACACAAAAGGAATGAACCTATAATTAAATTACAGTTAAACACAGATGGTTATTTCACAGCAGGTGCTCAACTTTGAAAGTGTATCTCTGGACTATTTTTGTTCCAACATGGTGTTTGGTCCCTGTTGGGTTTCTGGCATCATTTTATGGTTAGATAAAAATATTCCTTTGTTAATTTTTTTCCCCAGGATACAAAACTATCAAATGCAGCTATGTTTTAAAGGAAAACTAGAAGAAAAACATGAAATAGAGTTTAAAAATAGCACAAGGAAAAATAAATATTTTATTTTATAATCCAATAAGGACATCTGCATACCATTTATGAGTTCTAGAGGACTAACATGTGCAATTATATTAAGAGCTAAGAATTTGTAGTTATTCAAGGTGAAATACAGTGCAAATATTATAAAAAAAATACTTTTCTTTTAATGCCAAAAAAAATTACACTAGCATATTACATCATTGCAAGGTATAGTTGTATGATTTATGTATAATATAAACATTTCAAGGACTATGTAATCTTCATATGTGACCCAAGTCAGCAGATATGAAAAAAGCTTCTTAAAAATACCTCAGTATCACATGCTGAGATAAACATCATTTGCTTGAAAATTAAATTTGATTTCATATTTGATTTTAAATATGAGAAAAATCTATCTCACAGATGTTCACAGTCATTGGAACATACAAAAACTAGTACTGCAGTAACCTTGCCTTTGCATGAGTGTTCAGATTCTGGCCATTGGTTAATACTCGGTGAAGTTTTAGAGAAATTTATGAATCTATTATTACTATGACATTGTATATTGAATTAGACTTTAGAAGTTCGGTTTGTCAAGACACTGCCTAAATAGCTCAGGTTAATAGTTCGGCTTGGTTATATTAATAAATGTCCAGAGGGCATTTTACTTGCTGTAACCAATTGGGTCAGACCATATAAATAAACCATGAACAGAGATGCAGGAGTTAAAGAATAGTTTCAAGAGCAGTTAGGTAAGCTTTCCAGTTCTCTTATTGTTCAGCTCATGTTTTTAATGTGCATCTCCACCTTCAAGCACAGAGTTAGTTTCTGCAGCCCTGAGGCTGCAGAAATCTCATGGCATGTCCAGAGAGTGAGAGGAATTTTGATACCTTAACCAGTTCCAATGCTGTTGAACAAAG
Source organism: Grallaria varia (assembly GCA_013396735.1). NCBI lineage: Eukaryota > Metazoa > Chordata > Aves > Passeriformes > Formicariidae > Grallaria > Grallaria varia. Next base: position 443,700 of record VWZG01010265.1, read on the forward strand.
AGAGTCCGCATTTGCTGAAACAGTAAAATATCTCCTTTCTGTAGCTGGTGAGCTTAATATTTGAGGATATCTAAGCATCTTTTTTGTCGGAGTAGTCTGTATAAGCATCTTATTTGTAAGCTGTAGAAATTCACAGAAGCATGTTTCCTGATAATATCCTCTTTGGCTTATTTGCTTAGCTACGTAATGAAGATGCAGTTAAAGAAAAAGCAATGTGCTTACAATGGACAAGTCATCACCCATAAATGACTCTCTCCTTTTAAGAAAACCTACATGGTAAGAAGCAGTCCTCATACTGGAGAATCTGAAATATAAAGTTAACAAAGTAACAAATCCTGTCCATTGCTGGTTTGCTTTTCTTCTCTCTTTTTCCTTCTATCCCTCTGTTTCTTTAGAAGGGAGGGGTGAAGGGGTACACAAGCACTTTCTTTCTCATTTTGTCAAAATGCCCAAATCACCCATCATGGTCTTCCCAGACGGTGATCCATCACGTGGCCTCCCTTACCCCTACGTGATTCTCCTTTGCCTTCTTCCACAAGAGAGCTGTGATACTCCTCAGTTGTTGGGCCACCACTCCTGGGGCACCTCCTTTAGAGCACCACCATAGCACTGGCCCTGGCTTACTGTTCAAGTTCAAAGCCCAGACAGAGTTTTAGGCAAGACACCCCTGCTCTTCCCAAGATGGAAGGGAACATCTTTGGCCCCATGGGGTCTCCAAACTATCTGCAAATCTGCCTTTTCAACCCTAACCCTCTACAATATCTTTTTAATCTCTGAAATGTGGAAGTTTTCTGCATTCGCTTATATGTAAGTGAAGTGCTTTGAAAAATCTTATTTTGTAAAAAAAGTAAATCCTGAAAGAACTTTTAAATATTTGTCATTCCATTTTCACTTTAACCAGTTTCTGTGGTAACTAGTGCTGATATTTTAGTTACAACTTGGACTGTTTTTTCTTATCCCTGCTGTCACAAGATGATGTTTCTAATAAAACCCAGTATGTTTACAACTTAAATTGGTAACTTTCAAAGGTATACCTTACTGCGCTTTAATGCTTGGAAGGAACATCTTAGAATTTTGAAAAATATAAAACACCAGAGAAATATCGCAGGGATGTGTTTGTTTTATTCCATGTCAGCATTTTCTATTTGCTATTTTCAGGACGCTTCCTT